>PVKS010008944.1:0-66085 GCA_004027875.1 Aplodontia rufa | reverse complement strand
AAAAAAAAAAAAACATTTTAAGTGACATTTAAGCCAATCAAAATTTGGGAAGCATAAAAACCACAATTTATTAGCAAATGTTTTATATATATAATCATTAGCACTTCACAGCTCCCCAAGACATTGAGAATACACTTTCTTTTTTTTTATTCAAACATACATGTACAGCTCTTGGAATACAAAGAATATTTCACACAGTCTGAAAATATCAGTTCCACAAAGAAGAACATTGTTTAGCTACAATGTAACAGTAGTAATTTTATAATAATTGTATGCCCTTAAATCTATGGGTCCCATAAAATAAAGTGGATGTTATGAACACTCAATGAGCAAAATGCTTTTTAAACTTCTGTAAGTTAATTGTAATCGAAAAGCACTAAGATATACAAATGTTGAAGAAACATTAAAGCAGTACAGGAAATCACAAAATATACTTCACAAGCTTGGATTACACTAAACTATACTTCATTGAAACTTAAAATTGTGCTATGTAAAATTATGAGGTTTTAAATATAGGAATTGAAAAAATACTTTGTCTTTATGAAAAGAACAAAGGCAATACTTAGATAAACCTGACTGAACAAGAGAAGCTTAGTTAATATTTAAATATCAGTTTAAATCAAATTACGGAGTATTTTTTTGCATACAAATTAGACCAAGTACAAATGATAACAAAAATAAATTGTGATCAACTATTGAGGTCTGACCTTTACTTTATCAGCTGCCCTGGATCTTGTGGCTGTTTGCATAAGCTCCTTCTGGAGGGGCTGCTAGATTGTGTATTGTTAAGCTTGAAAAATAGGGTGTGGACACGGGCTTCAGACATTTCGCATTGGTATCACCTGCCAATTATTCTAGATCCTTCAAAAGGTGCACGTAGAGGCTTATTGGTCAAACGTGTGCCTCCGAAATCCAGGTGCAGCAATGAATGAGCTAATGTAGAGAGGCCTCAAGGGGGCAGGCTAAAGGCCTTTAAAGAAGAGACTTCAGCCAGCAGTAGCAGCTCTCCCACTTGCTCCTTTGGGAGAGGGCTCTCGCCTCTTTTGGGGAGAAAGCTCTCCCACTTCTCTGCTGCTCTGCTCGTGGTGTTCCTGCTCCTTTGAAGGATGAGTTCTTGCTAGCGGCTGAACCTGCCTATGCTTCAATCCTGAACTTCCCAGCTTCCAGAACTGTGAGAAATTGCTGTCCATGTTTGTTCTGAAATAGAGTCTTGCAGCGTTGCCTTGACTTGTTTGAGATCACCCAATTTTAGGCATTTTGTAGTAGCAGCACAAATGGATGAATAGACTAAGATATCTATGTTGCCTTGAAAGAGAGATGTAAAGCATGGATATATAAAAAGAGAAGTAAAGCTTGGATAAAGAAAGACCATTCCGGGTCTCTGGCCTGTGGTTTTTCTCATCCCCAGCCCGTCCCTCAGGTCAGAACCTGGCTGGACCAGGACAAAGCCCACTTGATTGTGATGAATTACCTTCTTGATGTGTGCTTAAATGCAGTTTGCTAGAACTTTATTAAGGATTTTTCATCTGTTCATCAGGGATATTGGTCTGTAGTTTTCTTTTTTGATGTGTTTTTGTTGGGTTTTGGTGTCAGGGTTATGGTTGTCTCTTAAAAAGTGTTTGGGAGAGTTCCCTCCTTTTCAGTTTCTTGGAATAACTTAATAAGAAGAGGTGTTAGCTGCTCCTCATAGGTGTGGTAAAACTCAGTGGGTAATCCACAAGGTCCTGGACTTTCTTCTTTGGAAGACTTTTAATTGCAATATTGATTTCAATGCCTGTTATTGGGCTGGTTAGGCTTTCAATATTGTACTGTGTAAATTTGTTGAATGTGTCTAGAAATTTGTCCATGTGTTCCAAATTATCTGATTTAGAGGCATATAGTTTTTCAAAATAGGTTCTGATAATCTTTTGGATTTCTGTGGGGCATGTGGTGATCATTCCCTTTTCATTGGTGATTTTTGTTAATTTGCTTCATTTCCCTCCTTTTAGTGAGATTGGTTAGGGATTGGTCAATTTTATTTAATTTTGAAGAACCAATTCTTTGTTTCATTGATTTTTTTTTTTTAATTTTCAATTTCATTGTTTTCAGCTCTGATCTTGATTATTTCCTGCCTTGTGCTGGCTTTCCAATTAGATTGTTTATCCATTTGTAAGGATTTGATGTGAAGCATAAGCTTATTTATTTGGGATCTCTCTGGATTTTTAATGTAGGCATTCAGTGCTATAAATTTTCCCCCTTAAGAATGCTGTCATGGGGCTGGAGTGGTGGCTTGGCGGTTACAGCCCTTGCCTGGCATGTGCAAGTATAAGGGTTCAAACCCCAGTACCCATGTACACGGCTAAGTCTCGGGCAGCAAGAGCCATGTGGAGAACTCAATAAAAATTGATTCTCTCTGTGCCTCTCTCTCTCTCTCTCACTGTCCTTCTCTCTTTAAAAAAAAAAATACATGGTAAATATACTTTGAATATTTTTACATAGGGCAGAAGTTTAAATTGAAGCAAATATTATGAAAATCAATGTAGAGAACTACATTAAGTGTTATAAGAAAATTTAATAAAATTTGATTTGAACTAGTGTTTTGTTTTCTAATGACCTACTTAAAAAAGCACCAATAATTCTTAAAATAATTTATCTATAAAAGAGTGTAAAATCATATTTTATAAAATTTAATAACAAATGCTAGGTCTCTCCAAGTGGGGGTAGGGGCGGATAATTAAATAAATTATAGTACACAAATATAAGAGTGGACATTTGTGAGGGGCTACCATTATCATTTTCTTTCTCCCTTTCTAAAGGATCCAGTGTCTCTCAATGTCTAGTGTGTCTATGATTTTTAACATGGACTCTGAATAGCTTGTTCTACAGCATATCTATTTGAAGAAATGTTATTAGTTTAGTAAGTGGCAGGCCAGTCATAGACCATCAGTTTCCATCATACTCTGCAGATATGGTGATTGCTTCATGGAAAAATTGTCAGGTACTATCTTCAGCTATATGTATATAATGGAGAACCCAGGCAATACCATTAAAAAGTCAGTATTTTGATCATGTGAGAAGACCAGTGCCAAGTAGTTGCAGATTGGTTCAGAGGTTTTATAATCGATCATAGTAGCAAGTTTCTTCTTTCTTTGCTCAGCCATACAAAGCAGTAAGACCCTTATTCCCACATAGCTTCAAGTCAGTAATTCAATATCTATCACCATTTCCAGTTTTCATTCTGGAAGAAGGAAAAGGGAGACAGGCAAAATGGTATACCATTAAGTCCAGTCCTTGGACTGGAGCCATTCAACTATTTATCTGGCAACTCATTGATCACCCAATAAATCTGGAAAACACTGTTTTTATTTGTAGTACTGTTAGTAAACAAATGAAAATAATTAATTAAGGGGGTACCGAGGGTCTCCCTCCAAAATAAGCATAAAAATGAATTTGTTCTAATAATCTAGAATGATGTCCTACACTTTTTTCCTGTGGTTCAGGGAGAAGGGTATGCATGCTTTTTCCTTCCCAGTATGGCCCATGCCTTTAACTCACACTCTAGGCCTAAACAAAGAAGCACATATTCCTGGGCACCCTATCCTGTAACCCTGTCAGTCCACCCTGAAAATGGATAAGAAGCCAGGCTTTGACACAGGTAAAAATCAAGAGAAAAGAGATTGAAAAAAGTTCAAGTATTCACTGACACTCTTTACCTATTGAATTGAAAATAATATTGAAGCATCAGGACTTACAGGCTCTTGAGATAATAGATTTACTTCTCTCTCCAGTCGTACTAGTTGAGATTCTAGTTAGCTAATGTCAAATATAAACAGGGATACAAACACAGAATAAATGCAAATCAAATATTCAATGAATATCTATTGCCATGGAGAAAAATTAGTATTTATGCATACAATATTATTTACATATTAATAAAAATCATTTCTTAAAAGACACAATAGTCAAGGAGATATTATAAGCTTTATTATAATATAAATTGTATTCCACAATAGTATTTTGGAAAAAGTAATCCTGGTATGGAATACTTACCACCATTGTCATTCCCTAAATTCAATAACCTTTCCCCATAGACCAAGGCCAAAAATTAATTCTTTAAAGATTAATGTAACTTCTAGAGTACAGAAGTCACATCTCCAATTTTATTTAAGACAAAACTTGGGACAGGCATTGAAAACTATGTTTTTTATGTCTGTTTTTGTCAATCTAATAACACTTGGTCCGTATCTATCCTCAATGTTAAACATATTCTTAAATATTTTCAGTGCTAGAGAAAAAGACAGTAAAATGAATTTTCTGAGAGTATTTGTGTCCTTAAGGAAAAAAAAGCTACATTATTGTTCAAATGATGACCCCTGCAAATTATTTTGTTTTCCATAAAAACATTTTTCTTGAATATATATATATATATATATATATATATATATATATATACAATTTATTTGGTAAAGTTGAATGTGCTCTAGGTATATAATCTTCCCTTGGGGCAAGTTGAGATGATGAGTAGTGGAGAAAAAGGGTAAGGAATTTGTAGCAGGAGATTCGAAGTTGAACCCAAACCCTGTATTTACTAATTAAGGGCTTCTAAACAACTTTCTGATCAGCAGTTCCTTCATCTACAAAATGGAAGCAATTATGGTTATACTCACAGGACTCTTAGAGGATGAAGGAGAAAATATTTGCAAAGCATAAAAAAAAATCCACTTCTGCACACATGTGTTTAAACTTTACCCTTTACTTCTATTTTATTTTCCCTTTTGTTCACTTATGAAGCACAGTGCTGACTTATTGGACCTAATTAATGTAATGCATAACCTCATTTTCATCTGGAACTGTACCATAAATTCACTTTTACATTAGAAACACTCTGATGCCATATCCTGGGCAGAAACAGGGGGAAAGCTTGCCCTAGGCGTGGGTCGAACAGGCTGACTCTCCCCACGCATCTTGGTAGGCGGTACTGCAGTGCTGAAGTAGAGAGATCAAAGGCGCAGCGGATGGCCTGCTCTGGGTGGCTTCCACAGATGCTTAAGTTTTATGAAACAGCTGTTTCTATGTAGGCACAGCAGGCCTCCCACTCTACCCTCTGCAGACTGTGGATGCTCTGTAATGTCCCCAATGGATATCTTTTTCCTTACAAATTGTCCTATAGATTAGGTATGACAATTAGCACTAGTCCATAGGCTTAAGGAAAGAAAGAAAAAAACTCTGGAACTAAAAGAAAACATCTGCATACTAGTGAAACATATGACATAAACTAACTGTGTTTATAAATGATGGAGCTAGAAAGGACATTTGAGACTGTGTAGCCCATAGCTCTCATTTTACAGATGAGGAATCTGATGATGTATTTTGTTAGGCTGTTCCTGGTCACCATCTCTAACACTGCTAAAAATTACAGGGAACTGTATGGATTCAATTTGTTTATTAAAATATCCCTCTCCATGATATATATGTATGTGTGTATATGCATATACATATATATACTTATATACATCCATGTGTACATGTACACATCTATGTATATATGCATATCTATATACATATAGATATCTACCTAAAATATTTTTATATTTATTTCACAAAGAATTTATTCCATAAAGTACAATAGTGTGATAAGAGAATAACTACAAATTTTAAAATAGTATGTTTTCCCTTTAATGAATGCTTTGTTTTGGGTACGATGTTTATGCTTTTCTTTAATGCAGATCTTGATTTGGTCTGACAAATCTTATTTTTAAGGCAAATGCACTATATCAGTCTTATTAAATATTAATTAACTATTTCATTCAACTTTCATTCATACATGTAATCATTCAGTAAATATTTACAAAATGCCTATTAATGTTCTGATATTGTATTAAACTTGAAAACATAGCTACAGAAATGTGCTTTTGACCTCTAAAATACAGTTGTTAAGAAAACTGGCTCTGGATCTACCTTAACAAGCCTCAAATTTTGTCTTCATCTAACTAAGAGATTTTCAGCAAGTTATTTATCCTCAGTTCCCCTTAGTTTTCTTATTAGTAAAATGTGCATTTTAACATTATCAGTATCATAGGTTTTCATGAGGATTAAGTGAGGTAATCCATGCACCATTTTAGCATACTCCCTGGCAATTGCTTATCATTGAACAAATATCCATGGCATAGTAAAACCAACCTGGTATTAACTGAAAAGTAGAAATTGCATCATTATACCCCAAATGATAAAATATGGTCTGAGAAATATATGCACTTATCCCCATTGTACTACATATGTTAAGCCCCAAATCCATGCTTGAAGGATTAAGCATTATTCTCTGAAAGGTTAATTCTTGATTTACCTTTTAAAGTTGTTTTTCTTAGCTAAAGTTGTTTTTCTTAGCTATCTGTGACTTAGGAGGAACAAAATAGAGGGAATATTCCAGGTAATGATCGATTTTAAAACGATTGTTTTCAAAGTCATAATCCTGCAAAGCTATTGTTATAAAGGTAGACTATTCATAGGTATGCCCCCACAATACAAGGATCTCCATGTTATTTATCTGGGCCATTTCTTAGGATTGGAATTGCAGTCAGCACACATAGAATGAGAGATCATCTCTTTCCACGCACAATGCAGACATTTATTTACTATAAAAATGTTGAATTTTGCAATTTAAGGGTTCATCTGATTCATATAATCCTTTGCATGTGTAGGCATCCATTGTAGGCTGTGTTTCAACCTCATGGAATTCAGGGAAATGAGGAAACAGTGTACATATCATGCTGACATTTTGGCTTCTGCTTTTGCTATAAAAAATAAAAAATAATAAAAAATTACTTGCCTCTGAGCCAAGAGTCTGGCATCTTCTATCTATGATATAATAGAATAGATTTTTATGTCTGTATATATCCAAAATCCACCTAGACAAAATAGAATACATAATACACACATTAATAATTGTGAAACAAATTATGTGCTTAAAACATATCTAATGGTTCCACTGAGTAACAGAGCCTAAAAAAAAGTATTGTGTTGAGGCAAACATATAACATGTCACATAGCTAAAATGCTTATTTTGTTTAAAATTCCATCTCAAAACATATTAATTCTTTTTCAAAACTACAGAACTACTTGTAAACTTCAAATCTTAGGTTAATATTGTCACTTTATTCTATTTTTGTCTAAAATTGAAGTTTGTCTTAGAGTTGGTATAAGACAGTTAAATGCAATCAAATGATAATGAATAATCTTCATATGCCAGTTAGATTAGTATATTTTTGTCTCATATAAAAGCAAATTAAAGCTGCATTTATATTTCCATAAAATATGCTTATTTAGGAAACAAAGTAAGTTCAATATGCTTACCAATTGGAACACAAAAGAAGATAACTTTTAAATGTCCGTAATTTGTATTTTAATACCAATTTATTAATAACTATGTTGTGGTAATAAATTGAGTTAAATAGAAAAATAGAAACAAAGCCTCAGTTGTATTTTAAACAATTTAAAACATGATTTCACCTTGATTTTATAATTATTGAAGTCTGCAAATAAAGTTAATCAAACATGTAGAATATGGAAGGGACATTTTTTGGTTAACTTATGGTCACATTGCTCTTTATGGAAAATGATAATTTTCAATATTTTGTTTCATAACAGACAATAGCAAACACATTAAGTAGTTGACTTTTTAAAAACAGAACAATTCTTATTTCTTTTGTAGAAAGAAAAGACAGGAATCACTTCACATTATATCTGGATATGCAGGTGTATATGTCTTTAAAATGAATGTGCTAGTCTTATTTGCACTGATTTTTTTTTTTTTTTTTTGTCCTTTGATTCTTTATCTGGTGCTTTGCAAGGTCTAAAAGCCTCAAAGGTTTGGTTTGAGTAGTGCCCAAACATAAAGCAGAAAGCATAGAGTTTGATCTGAAATCCATAAAATCAAAAGTTTTCCTGAACACAAATCCTGCATTTAACCATCTAACTGTGAATTACAGTGGGAACTAAAGTATCTCTTTCATTCCTTTCATCCCACATTTTGAAGGACATTTGAGGACTTGATTTATGGCTTTGAAGAAGTAAGTCTGGATGTTAACAAGTAAAGAAAATTTAAACACCCAGTTGCATATGCGCCTTTAAAGACTAGCCTTCAGTACCTGGCCCTTGTTGAACCTTTTGATTAAATGGTTCAGCCTAGACTGTATGACCTATGGAAGAGAATTCTACCCAGTCAAGGTTTTTCACCCAAGGCCTTAGGAAAATTGCTCTCCATTGTAACGTTCACATATCCCCATAAACATGATGCTATCTACTTTTTTAGAGATATTGTGGGAAGGGGAAGGGAGGGATAAAGGTGGGTAATTGAGGGGGGCACTCCTAGGGGCAAATCTAATATCCAGAATCTATACACATTTTATATTATTTTGTTAAAAACTTGTATGGTTGTTCAATAATTTTTCAACTTAAAAAAAAATGATGCTATCTGAAGGGTGAAAGTTAGTTAAAAATTATTTAAATCTCAAATTATAAGCATTTATCTAAAATATTCAAGCATGAGATGAATATAATGTAGAAACATACATACACACATAGCAACTGTTTCTTATAAGAGGTCAAATTATTTGGGAAGTATGGCATAGAAGATAGAATTTCATTGTTTAAACCAGGCTGTGAGTAACATCACAACTGAGATTGGAAGAGTGATTCTATGTAACCTATTAAACTTGTATGCTAATTTGTGTTAATTGTTGAAAGACATTTTGGTAAATATCTTATGGAAATATTTCCAGATATTACTTGCTATTTAGCCAAGGTATTAGACATATAATATTCATGGATAGGTAACATCGGTTTTCTGCATCTTTTTTTTTTCTTTCTTCAATTTATTTAGATTTATCCCTTCTCCCTGAAATAAGTAAAGACTGTGAATAGATATGGGAAAAGCAAAGATATTGTGCTGGAGGAAGAAGTCTGCAAGATACAGGTAGAATTAAGGAGACAAACCATAGCTTTAGAAGAGCCCATTAGAAATTGCCCTGAATCACACACATGATCTGCTTGTTGCTAGATATCTTCAGTGCCCTAAGTTGATAGCATGGATATAATTGACTGAGAGATATATATTAGAATTACCAGACACCGAATCTCATTAAAGAGCTAAATGACTATGTCTGATTTTTTAATAACAACTTTTCAAACTTCTCCACAACTGCAATGAATATAAGTTATTTTCTTCTATTTTGCAGTGAAATATTTGCATCTAGTTGCTTGCAATGTGAATTAATGCTAAGTATTCAATATGAAAGTGGTGTGACATTCATTTTTAAATTTCATGCTTCGTGTCACTTCACCTCTCTCCTTACTAAATTACATTTGGTCACACTTTAACCGCACAAGATGATGTGGCTGAGTTATATCTGGAAGAGGGGCAAGTAGGTGAAAAGGTACAGAAATATACTGCAAAAAAGATTAAAATTTTGTTTACAAATCTCCAGTTCAAAAAATATAAAGCTGCGGTCCATGGGCCAAACTACTCTTGAGGATAATAGCTCACATTATTTCTAAGGATAGAATCCTTAAAATAGTAGCATACTTTTTTCTCCTTGAGTGTATTTATATCCATGCTAAGGATTAGTTCATTCTTTTTCAGTCTTTCACATGTAGTTAGTAAGGTATTTCTTTTATTTTTCCTGTAAAATTATAATTTCTTGAGATTTACACATTAAAGGATTAGAGTTATTGCATTATCATTTGTACGTAGAATGCAAGAGTATCTTGTTTTAGTCTACAAGTATTAAAGAGATAAAGAAAAATGTTTGCAATAATTTAAAGAGATAAGAGCTAAAATGTTTCAGTTGCCCATAATGAATCCTGAGATAGCCTGGATTTAGTAATTACTCAGTGCTTGCAATGGGCAAGAAACTCTGTTATGGTTTAGATCTTAGGTATACCTCAAAAGCTCATGTATGAGATAATGCAATAAAGATTAGAGGTGACATGACTGAACTATGAAAAAATTAACCTAATCAGTGCATTAATCCCCTGATGAGGGATTAAGTGGGTGATAACTATAAGCAGGTAGGTGTTATTGCAGGAACTTATATATTTTGGTTATATATTTTGTTCTTGGTAATTGGAGAAGTCTCTCTCTGCTTTCTGATGTAATGTCCTGAGCTGCTTTGTTCCTCCATGCCCATCAACATGATTTCCCACCTCACCTCAAGGAAAGACGTCCACCATCTATGGACTGAGTCCTCTGAAACTGTGAACCCCAAATAAGCTTTTGTTTTCTAAAATTGTTCTTATCAGTTTTTTTTTTTTTTTGGTCACAGTTGAATAAAGGTTGACTGAAACACAATCCTTAGCAATTTAAATATGGTAATCCTCAGGCAAGAAAGAAAACTAAGTCTTAGGGAGAGAGATCTTCATTTACAGCCTACACTGGAACTAAAGTGAAATGTGAAGTTTTTTTGCCATATATATGTAGTTTGAATGTTCATAATTTTACTATATACCCCACACCCTCCCTTTCATAACTGATTCTTTTACCTTACTTAAATTTTAATGTTAAGGGCTGACATACAAAGAGAAAAGTATAATTAAATGAGAATGAATGATTAAACAAGGTGTCATTCATTTGCTTTTCTGTTGGGAAAATTACGTGAAATATTAATAAGGTCACGTAAGACTTGGTGAAGGACAAGGTATTTGTCTAATCAAGTCTTATAATAAAAACAGGTATAAAATTAAATGTAGATATACATTATAATTTTCATGTAAGTGGCACATAAATCTAAAAACTACTTACAACATTAATATGCTGTTAACTGTCCTCATTAGAGTGCAATACATAGGCTGCTTGATTCAAAACCAATTTCTTCTATTTGCTTCTCTGTGCCCACACCCCCTGCATAGTATCACAAAGCCAGTTTCCTCATCTATAATTAGTTTCAGAATTCTTACTTCGTACTATTTTTGTGAAGCTTAAATAATTTGTGCAATGCTTGTTTATTGCCTGTAACATAGTAAAGAGTTCCATATATCATTAACAGCTTATCTTTTGTGATGTGTCTGGTGCACATGTTGTAGTCAAACTGGAAGGAGAGATGGAATGGGTACACTGGCTGAGGCAAAAGATTTTGCAAGTGCACAAATCACTAGTGGAACAATCTGGAGTTATGATGGTATGAGCAGGATGCTCAACACAAGGTCGCGGAAAGGGAAGAACATAATACTGAAGTTCATTTTAGTTCTAACAGAGGATGTGTGTCTTTCTTCTTTGAATAGCTTTATTACATTTTTGCCCTTGTAAAATTTTATCCTACATTTTAATATCATAACTTGAAAAAGTAACTAGGGTACCTTGTACTGGGTGCAGATTTGGTATTTGCTGTCAGAAATTGAAGTCTATTCAACTGATGAAGCAGCAGCTCTGGTCCAATCAGGAGACAGCAAATTAAGATCTCGTTGGTCTTAAAAGTGTCCTATAAGTGATCATTTATTTATAAAACATCAGGAAAAAAATAAACTTCTCAAGAAGGATTGAGAAGGTAAAGTAGATATATCTGTACCCAAAAGTTACTCATTAAGCACTGTTTATTAACCCTGAGTAAAGAAAACAGAAGGGAATCAATGGAAAGAGTTAAGTAGGATTCACAAAAATTAGCACAGGTCTAGAAAATCCAGCTTGGTGAAAAACAGTCAATCATAGCTGCTCCATGTCTTTGTTAAAGAATAGAAAATGAAAAAAAATCTAATTTCCAGTTTCATCACAGCACGATTTCTGAAGTAAGTGAGTTCCAAAAATTATCTGTCCTGGTTTCTGTGCTCAAGATGAAACAGCCATCATTCTGTCTAGACTGGCTTCCTTCCAACCTCATGCTCAAGCACAGGACCTTACTATTAATATGCTGGGCTGACTGTGTTTAAAGGTTTATTGATAATATCATTTATGAGAAATTGGACTTTATTTTCAAAAATAAATTGAGAGAAGAAGAGAAAAGAAGATGAAAGGAGAGGAAATTAGACTTATGTCTGCAATGTAACATGTACTTAAACTTTTGTTAAAGAAATGGATTACTTTTGCGTTTTTTATATACAGAGATTAAAAATATTTTGGAACTCTGGATAAAATAGAACTGTTTGAAATGAAGAAGTTTATTTAACAAACAAAAACCTCTGGATATATTTTAAATGTATTTCTGAATGTTTTAAGTCAGTTTACTTTGTGAATAACGTGGACTAGCTCTACCTTCAAAAAAACCCATGAATTTATTTATACTTTAGGAAAAAAAAATTAACCCAGAATAATCTAACATAATTTTTCTCCCCATAGTGAAAAATACGTGTGTGTGTGCACGCGCACGTGTGTGTTGTGAGTGTGTGTGTGTGTTTTAAAACCAAACTGCCACTCCACTTTTGGAGTTATCCTGATATAAACATCAATGCTACGCTATTCTTCTCCTTTGCAGTTGCAGCAAAGTAGACATTCTTGTGTGGAGCATGTAGTGAGTTTGCAAAAAAAAAAAATTTGAACCAATGATTATATTCAGAAAGATCTGGTAAATATTTTTATACAATATCTATTATGGAAAAGAAATTTGGGCTAAAATAATTTTAAAAATGCCAAGGGGAATAAACTTTTATTTAGCGTATTTTATTTCAGATGCCCAACTTACATATAAAGACTAAAACCATTATTGTATTTGTATTCATCCTTACCAAAAATCTTTTGAAATGGGCATTGGTAACCTTATCAAAACAACTGCTAAGGGAAATTGAACCAACGTTCACAAGAACATGGAGTTTGCAAGAGTTGAACTGAGATTTCATTCTATATTTACTTTTTCCTTATAGAAACACAAAATGGGGCATTAGTCTATACATATGAGAATTCTTGTTACACAGATCCCAAAATAGGAATCACCTTCATTCCAGTTCTAACATCCCACATAAGTAGCAATAAACTGGAACTAAAAGTGACTGCATGACCAAGAGATAATCTAAAATTGATATATTCTTGTTTATCTTTTAGGCCATAGTTAATGGGACCTGGATAAAGTCAGAGAAAATTTTCAAATATTGCTTGATTCTCCTGAGATGATGAATGTGGTATATCAAGTGCATGGCAAAACTGGCAAATTTTATTAGCCAGCCCTATAACATATTGATTATAATTTGTGCCATTGTTTCAATTTTACTAATTCCCTAAGAGTTGCAAGGTAAGGAGTATTCAATAAATATTCTATAAAAGCAAATTGATCACCTCAGATGCAATCATATAGGGAACAAATTCAAGGTAGGAAAGTCTATAGGTATTACATTCCTCAGGCATTCTTTCTACATAAATCTTTAGATGCAGTTTTAATAAACAAATTAATATAAAGTTGTGACTTGTTTAGTTAGCTTGAAAAAACACTGAAAAAAAATAGTCACAAAAATAATAAAAGTTTAGTCATCTCAGAGGCAAGCTAGAAAAAAGGCTGCTGTGGTTTGAAAAAAAAAAAAAAGTTATACCTAGACTTGAATTTCATGGTTCTCTAAGCTCCTTTCCATGGATATTTTATTTGATCTTTCTGAACCTTATTTTCCTCTATGAAAAATGGACATAGTAATGTAGTTCTTAAATAAAAGTTTTTAACCACCTGTTTACATTTACAGGTATATACTCGGGGACTGTATATTCTTTCAAATTTTGCATGTTTTTCTTTTAAGATATAAAAAATATCCTACAACCATTAAAAAATTACTGATCAAAAAAATTCAGAGCTTCAAAGTATTTATAAGAAACAGACTTCAGTGAAATGACTACATTTAGACTACATTAGTTCAAAGAATAATTGATTCTTAAAAATGAATCTGAATTCAGGGTAGAAGGATAAGAGATTACCCTTTAAGGACTATACATATTCCAATATTCAAGTGTGTTGAAGCCTGCATAACATCCATAATTTCTCTATTTTATTTTCTTTTCTGTTTCAAGTATGCCTTCTTGTTATGTAACTATTTGAGGTAAGGAGATTTATTTATCTTAATATGGTGAAACTTAGTAAGTTGTTCATACATGTTTTTAAGAATAAATGGAAGAAAATTGATATGTATACTACAATGTAACTAATATAGTACTTACATGTTCTTAAAAACAATAGTGTCACTCTGTAGAAGAGATTTTCTTTATAAACAAACACCAAAACTTGAATTACTTGGTAAAACTTTGTCTGAAGTGCAGGATCACTAAATGCATCTGTGAGTTAAAATGTCACACCACTTCCAAATAATAAATATCCTTTTTGAACCATTACGTTTTTCAGCAAGACTTTTATTAACATTGCAAGTTTTGTGTTTGTGATCTGGGAGAAAGAACCAGTCAATTTATTACAGATTGAATATACAGAACACAATTTTTATACTAAATAATAAATAAGCTTGTCCTTAAAAATTCAGGAATGAAGAAATACCCATAGCTAATACATGATCTAAAGTAGATTGTTAGAATGAGCATGCTTTTAAGGCTTCTTTGTCCAGTATGCATTTTGGTGGCAAGGATGTGTCAGATATATATTCTAATCGTTGGGTGGACACATGTCAATAAATCACACTTCTGCTATTAAAGAATGCTAACAAAGTGTAATACAAATACTGATTTTTTAAAAAGTGATAAGCACAACAGGAGAAACATGAACAAGGTCCTGAGCAAGAGTAATGAACTGTGTCTGAGGAAGTATCTAGAGGAGGATCTCTCAGCCAGGATAGTTCTACTTGGCCAACGGGAACTACAAAAAGGGAAAAGACTTCATTTTCTTTGGAGGTTCACATTGCTATTGATTATTAAACATTTTAGTTTCTTGCTTCTCTGTGATGATGATCAGAAAGAGATGCCTAAATTGCTTTGATTCACAGGTAATTAAATAACTCTCCACTTCACTTTGAGCTATAAAAGAAGATTACACAATTTATCTTGTCTAATAAGGCAGAAAAACAGTAGTAATATGCCATTACAGTGTTTCATTTTTATCACATGGATTAGTGGTGTAAATGCACTTGAAAGAAAAATATTTAAAGGCATAATGACCACTTTTAAAGCACTTTTCCTAGATATCGCTTCATCATGCGTTCTCCCACATTGTCTATGGACACCAGTGATGGGAGTATCTTTGGACTTACACTGCATATTGTTCACTGTAAATGGAGTGGTAAGTTGAAATTCAGTGTTTCCTTTAGAAATAAAGTAGCTAGAGACTTTAGTCATTTCATTGAAAACTAAATTCTCTATCAAAGTAATATTATGTACAACATTGTGAAAGTTTGATAAATTTTCACATCAAACTAATTGAAAGGCCCAGTTCTTTAATGAAGCTAACACTTCCATTGTTTTTCTTCCAAAAAGACTGCTTTGTAAGCATGATAATCATATTTCAGTGAAAGAATACATCTTCAGATGAACACAGATTTTGATTCCTAAACTCTAACACTACGGATTATGTATTATGAATTTGTAATTTTTTAAAATATTTCTTTCACAGTGGCTAAAATATATTTACTAAAGGAAAACTCTTCTTACAGTTGTATTATTGACTTTCAGTCTAACTTCTTATCATGCCGCGTAGACATAGTTATTTACAAAATGAATCAGCAGTTGCAAACACCAGTCCTGAATTTCCCCAAAGGTTTTAAGTGAACATGGGTGTCTAAACAGCAGAGTGAGTGAAATTTCACCTGTGCAAAAGGAAGGCAGTTGTTACATTTACAAACATATACCAGTCTGATGTAGATAAATTAGTTAGAGACCTAGCAGCTGCCTTGGACTCTGAGGTGACTTTTGGAATGGAAGCTTCCATGGAGAATGAAACAGAAGGACCCTGGTTCCTGACATGAGGAGGCATGTAATCTGGCTTATAGACTCAATTCTTCCACTGAAATACATTGTGACCTTGATGAGACTGGTCTTCATTATTGCTGTTGTTATGCTCAAGCAAATCCAAACTCCAACAACGCAATGTACTTTTAGGAAATGTTCATTATGAATAGCATGGGGGAGAATACAGGACACAAATAGGAAATGTTAGTATGAGGAAACTGTATTATAATAACAAAAAGAAAGAAATGAGAAGTATAAAGACTAGGAGAAGATTGGAAATAAGCATACATGTGTTCATCTTAGTGTTTCTCTTGGAAAGAGATTATAAACATAATTTTTAAGTATTTTGTGTTTTACTAATTAAAGACAGTTTTAATTCCCACACAGTCATAAAATTGCTATTTCTAAAAGTTTGAAATTTTTATTGTGCCTGGAAAATTTGAGCAAAATTGATTGTACTTCCCTGACCGGTTCCTGCAAATGGTCACTCACTGGCTTCCATATTTTCTGTTGATGGTGAAACATATACAGATTATTTGTGATCGTAGAAAGTTCAGCAGGCAAGCTAAAGATCACTAGAAACATTCAACAGTCAGGGGAAATCTATTCATTCATTACAATGAGCTATCACCATTTACATTAAACTTAAAGGAAATGAGTGATAGATTTAATAATTCACAGAATAAAGTGTGCTTTTGCAGAGAAACTTAAAGTCAATAAAACAATAAACTATCAAGCAAAACACGCAGAAGAGAAATCTTTAATGGTATATCATGAGCATTGCAGATCACAATATGCAAAAAAGGCTTGCACAGATGCAAGTCTGGGCAACTACACAACATTTCATTAATGAAGATACAAGATGTCCTTGTTTCTCAGGGGCTGAATTTTGTCCCCCACAAAGCTGATAAGTTGAAATTCTTCCTCCCAGTACTTCATAGTATGAACTTATTTGGTCATAATAGGAATGCTGCAGATGTAACTACAAAAAAATGAGATCATACTGAAGCAGGATGGGTCCCTAGTCCAGTATGACTGCTGTCATTATAAAACATGCACATTGGGAAACAGACTCAGATGATGTAAAGAAGATGTGAAGACATGTCAAGATGAAGACACATTTGAGGATGATGCTTCTTTGTACTAAGCTGTATCGAAACTGGCAAGCAAACCACCACAAACTGAGAGGCATGAAAAGATTCATCACCTCCTGCAGAAGGAACCAACCCCATCATCACTTGGATCACAAGATTCTAGCTTCCACACTGTGAGATACATTTCTCTCAGTTTCTGGCATAGCAGCCTTGGAAAAGCAATACTCCCTTTAACTTAAATTCATATGACCCACACCGTACACATTCTCACACTCTTTTCTCCCCTTCTGTCTCATATACATGTATTTTGACACACATAATACTCCCTTTCTCTTATGCAATAATCTAATCAATAATTGAGCCCTGCCAATTGTAATCATGAGAGTCTTATTGCTTTATGCTAGGCAACTACAAACTTCCCCTTGAGAACTGATGTCTGATTTCTTAGAGTGTATCAATTTATATTTCTTGGATCTGGAGCAATTTTCAAAAAGAAATTTTAGACAAATCTCTATTTGTATGGTGAGAATGCCAGAACAGAACACTGTAGTCTGGACAGAAAAAACAAACTTATTTTCTCACATTCTGGAAACTGGGTTTCCAAGACCAGGTGTGGGCAAGGTTGTCTTATGGCCTTTCTTCTTGGCTTACAGAGAACCACCTCTTGCTATGTATTCATACGAGCCTTCTACAGCATATTCAAAGAGGGAGCGTTCTCAAATCTATACCATTTCTTATAACACCAGTTCAATTAGAGCAGGGACTGCCCCTTATGATCTCATTTACCTTCTTATAGACCGTATCTTTAAATACTGGCAGATGAGGGTGAAGAGTTCAACATATGAATCTAGGAGACATGATTCGTTCCATAATAGCAAACTTTGAAGACCCTTCATCATTTTTGGAATGAAGTCGAAGTTCTTCATGTTGCTTGACAGGTATCTTATAACCTGCTCCTATCCTCCCTCTGTATTTTCTAGCACTCTTAACTTACTACTCTTCTAGTCTTATGTTACCTAAACCAAGCAAAGGCCTGTTTTTCCACCCTTCACTCTTGACACCTGCTATTTGTTAACTGGGAATTCTTTTCCTTGTTCTGCTTTATTTTGTGCATTCTTTAGATCTGTTTAAATATCCTTCCCTTCAGGGAAGCTCTCAGTGCCCCTGCAAAACAGTCTTATCATTGCTCTTTCTGTATAGTCTCTTAAGTGCCCTTTATTTGCCTATTGAATTGCCTGTTCTGGACTATTGCATAAGTTCTTTGGGATATGAACTGCATAGTTTTCATAGTTTAGGTAAGGTGCTTAGACTTGTAGCAAGCTCATAAAGGTGCTCTTAAATGTTACATAGGAGTGCATGAGTACTCACAGAGTGAGGCTACATTCCCTCAAAGGAATTAAGCATTGTTTGTTGGAAGAGTTTGTCTCTCTAAAAGAAATCTGCATAACAAAGAAGTAACAGGCCATTTATATTATGTAAAAGCACAACATTTTAATTTTTCTTTTTCTGTTTTTAGAGTACTGTTTTTCTACTTGAAATTTTAACATTTTAAAATGCAAATCTGCAAATATTATACCTAAAAATCTAATGAGAAACTTACATTATTTAATCTTAGATTTAAACATAACTTGTACTATGCTAAAAACAAACTGATGTACATCAAAAGTATGTTGAAAATCAAAAAGAACTTTGCAAAACTTAGTTATTTATTAACATGATACTCTCTTTTATATTAATGAATAGCTTTGTTTAGGGGAAATGCAGAAGTTTCAAAGAATCTGATTCCTGACATGAGAGAAAATAAATCCAGGGTCACTATCAGTGCCAAAACAAAAAACGCTTAAATTTGTCTTCAATACTGGGGACTGAACTAGAATAATTTATACATCATGCTTTTATAGAAATGTCAGTGTTTATCCTATTATCAAGTATATCTAAGAAGTATAGGGGAGAAGAAGGGAGATGAAGGGGAAATCCTGGGAACTGAGTCAAAACACTGTCCACTCCAAACTTTTGTAAGTATGGCAATATATATCTTATTATCATGTATGTAAAAGAAATGGGATGGGTATACCGGGGAAGGGAAATAACTGGAGACTGAATTAGAACAAGTTAAACTCCATACTTTTACAATTATGTTATTTTATACTCATGTAATTTATATATTTAAAAAAAGAATTAATAATTTTTAAAAAATGAATAAAAAGTTTAGCGGAGAAAACAAGCAAAGGATTAGATTCAGAAAACTTCTGCTTTAATGCTTATTTCACTAACTATGGCTCACCTAACATTTCTGAATTTCAGTTTCCTGTTTGCAAAATAGAGAAACTATGGATCTGCCTATTTCATTAACAACTATGTAAAAGCAGTACACTAATACAGATAAAAGCATGATGAATGAAATCAAACACAAATACAGGAAACCTTATTAATCCTTATTAATTGATAAAAAGCACATTATAGGTAGGTCTTCTGGGATAGATAAAACGTTATGGGAGCAAAGAATGAAGATTTAATTAAGCATTTACAAGAGTATAAAATGTATTATTTCCTGTGAACAAGGAATATCATAGTAATATTAAAATGCTTAATATAAAGCAAGAATTTGAAAGTGATTGCTGGTATATTAAAATTTATAAAATGATTTCACATGTGTATTTACTCATAAATATATATGTGTATATTTAAAATATCCTACTTACACGTATTATTTTTTAAACTCACCACAATTATACCAATAGATGTTTCATATCTTTTAAAACATTTCATAAACTACTATAGCAAAATTCAAAAGCTTTCAGACACATTTTTGAGCTTCAGGAAGAAGATACTCATTAATGGGACTAACATCTTGATCTTTTGTTTTAGTGTACAATGTTTTTTTATTTAAACCATTGCCTCTCCACTGAAAGTCAAAAATTAGTATATACTGAAATTAGATTATTCAATGAATATGATGCTCAAGGGCACTGCAGTATGGCTAAGGATTATGAGAGGACTTATTCTGACTTTGGAATACAAGACATCCTGGATATCAATGTAATATCAAAGGTAGAAAATAGTGCTTTTGATGAAACAAGTTGTCTCTATATTGCTATCCTTATACTTTTTTAAATGAAATTCAAACAAAAAATCCAGGACCATGTAGTTTTCATATGTCAGCCACTTTATGCTGCCATTTACATAAAGAAGTAGGATTGGAGGAGGTAAGGGAAGTATTTTATAATTCAAGACCACAAAACATGACATGAGTAATTTTTTGCTTCAAAAGTAAGTCATGATTTTTGGGGGCACTTATTTTTTTTAAACAAAGATAGAAAGAATTATTTTTATTTATTTTTTCATTTGGCCTTTGTTTCTCTGACACTTAGTTGTGTACATCGTGGTAGGGTTTGAACCTGGGTCCTTGCACATGTCAGACAAGTGCTCCAACCCCTTAACCACTGCTCCAGGTCCTGGACACTTATTTTAAAGAAAAAACAAATTACAATAAAAAAAACCTCTCTATAAACCCTACCCCTTTCTTTTTAAGAAAATAAGAGACACAGAGAGAAAACAAGAGATTCATTTCCTTTAATCTTTTTGTTTTGTTTTGTTTTTCCTCTACTTAGTTGTGTATATGTGCTGGGGTTCAAACCTGGGTCCTCACACATGCCAGGCAGGCACTTTATCACTGAGCCACTGCTCCAGCCCAACACTTTATTTTTTAATTGTTATCATCTTTTAGTTTTGATTGAAGTTATCAGTCAATTAGCTTCAAGGACTACTGATTGAGACCCAGAGATGGAATCAAACCCTTAATTTTGAGGAGAAATAGCAATGGTTGCACTAATCCTACAAGCCTATAATAATCTTTACCTCATACATTATGCCAACCACCCACCTGTTTCCCCAAGACATTTGAATCAGCTTGTCTGTGTTAGAAGATTAGCAACTCTTTTAAAGAATCTCTTGGTTTTACTAGTGCACACTATTGATGGAGAAACAATGGACAACTAGAAATACTGTTTTATGAAAATAACATATTTGGCAATTTTCCAAAATATTTTCATTCTGATTATTTTAAGAATATTATATGGCTTTTTCCAATTTTCCCCTATCTATATAGATCAATGGGTTTCCATCTAAAATCCTTCTGTTTGTCTCTAATATCATCCACATTTCTTTTCCAGAAAACTCTTCCTAGTTAATTTAATCTTTACTATTTATCTTACAACCTTACTTGACTACATAGCAGAAAAAAAAATCATCTCTTGGATGAATGCCACAAATTGTACACAATCTAATATTGGACCACATCCATTTAAAAATAATTCTTTCTCCTTTGTGAATGATATGTTTGTCTCCCAAAACTGAGATATATCAGAAGAGTTATATGCTCAGTCATGGTCAAGGGTGTCTGCAAAATGATATACATTTTTATTTAAATGAGAATTGATTTATATGTGTATATGTATATTTTAATTAATATCAGATATAACTCTTTTGCATGAATGCATATTGCAATAGAGGCTTTTCACTTAAATTAAAACTCATATCTCAACTATGGTAATTTTATATTTATCCTTTTGACATAAAAATACTAAAGTTTCCTAGGATACTTTTCAAGACAGAAAGCCATTTACCATCATTTGGAACCTCTGATACTATTAAATATTTATAATTTCTTGACTCACTCCCAAAAGAACAAAATGAGAAAAAGAATCACGAGGTTATGAATTATATTCTAGAGTGCTATTTATGAACATCAACCACTGCCTCCAATCTCAAGCAAGAACTACAAGAGGAAAATATGAAAAGGCTTCCGTTGAGTCATGTCTGTTGCTATTTCTAGACTAGATGTCCCTAGAGGAAACCTTTATTTATTTATTTATTTTTGCTTTTACCAAATCAAAAAGTTTATATTATGGAATCCTATCTTCTCCCCAGAATCCATAAATGCAGTGAAGACTTCAAAGGAAGTCATGTGATTAGAGAGCATAGAAAAGTATCTACTGCAATGCAGTTATATCTTATCTTAGGCATCCCTTTTAAAATTTTAATTTTGTTTCAAAACCAACTGTTCCTGCAATACTCCTATTGTGATAAAGGTTGAAGCTTTCTTGTTTTACACACTCACATTTTTGCTACCCCCAAGGTTCATTTTGACATTTATGATTGAGAACATACTTCTCTCTCCAAGTTTCTGCCTTCTCACTTGAATAAAATTAGTTAATGATTCTACAAGTCTTATTTGATAATAGCAATTGTGCTTAGCAAACAAATTTTTATGTACTTCCTTAGAGCACAATTTGAGATGAATACACACTTCAAATTAGTTTTATTTTCAAAAACTTTCCATACTGAGTATCTGGATGGAGCAGGGATTTCCATCTTGTAAGTATCAGTGTAAAAGGCTGTGAAGTTCTTATTTATACCTAACCATGTGTAACATGTATGTGGAATGTTTCTCATATACATACATTTATTTCAAAATCGAATAATCATATTTATGTTAATGACATATATTACTTTTTATTGCTTTGGGGATGCAGTTGAGTGATAGAAGCCTTGCCCAGGAAGCACAAAGCCACATATTTCATCACCAGCATGGTAAAACAAATTGACATTAAAAATGTGAAAAATACAACTATCACATGGGGGCTTTGCAAAAGGTTCACTTTAAAGTTTTTAAGAAATACTTACAATCAGCATATTATAGCGACACAGCAATATCCATGTTCACAGCAGCTCAATTTACTATAGGTATATTATGGACCCAACCCAGATGTCCTTCACTGGATGAATGAATCCAAAAACTGTGATTATATATATATATATGTATATATATATATATATATATATATATATATATACATATATATATATATAAAATCATAGTGTGTGTGTATGTATATACATATACATATACATACACACACACACCATGGAGTTCTACTCCACCATTAGAAACAATGATATTGCAGCCTTTGAAAATAAACGGATGGCAATGGAAGAAATCATGTTGAGTGAAGTTAGACTAACCCAGAGTCAAGGTTCAAATGTCTTCACTCATCTGTGGAGACTGGAGCTAGAACAGACCTGCGTGAAAGGTGGCAACCCTCATGTATTAGACCCAGCAAAGACTTAATAACATATAACCTTGGGCATTCATAGAGATATATCTAGAAGGAGGGGGAAGGGGGCAGGTAAGTAGGGGTAAGGGTGGGAGAAAATGGTGGGATCTAGGGTGTAAATCTAATTTAAGATTATATACATATCATATTGCTACTTTGAAAGCATTTTTAATTGTACAATAAATTTCTTATTAAAAAACAAAAATAAACAAAACAAAAAAATGAAATACTTATATAAAGGAGGCAAACCTGAAATTCCAAATAATTACTTTATTCTCAAATACAGTCCTAGTCTCCATTATCCCTACCCAGCCCTCTATAATTCATTTTGGTGAAAATGAGAATCAAATTTCTTCTTTAAAAAGTGTCAAAATTCAATACTAATTTCAGTAATTCACACCACTATATTTTTCCCCTTACAGACCATGACATCATCAAGTAAGTCAAGATTGAATATTCTCATCTCTCTTGATAGATACAACATCTGAACTGTTTTTTTTTCATTTATTGCTTTCAAATTTGACTAAAAAAACATTCAACTTGCTTTGACTTGAAAATCTTATAACCATTGACTGAGGTATAGAGAATCCATTCGATGGGGACGATTGCAGTAAGTATTGGTATAAAAAAGCAGGCATCATTTTGTCTGTACAGACTCTTAAATGCTGCAAATGTCATTGAAAACCTAGGTTAACTGGTTACATGTTTCAGGCAAAAGTCACTTAATAATGTTTTACTTCCAAACCCCATAGTTTATCAAGGAGTAGTTATGTTAACCCAAAACATCCTCTATTTCTATGCTTATTTAAACATAGTTTCTGAATCTTAAAATACTCTTCTTTGAACAATGAAGAGAAAAATATGAGCAGTTTGTTCCTTTGGCATTAGAGATACTCTTCAGTTTATTTGTTATTAGCAATAATTTGGAAGCCACATGATGAGAGTCATAGATTTTTTCTAAATTGTAACAACAAAACCCATCAAATGGTAATATAATTAATACCATTTGAAAAATTTGACCACCTTTGAAACACGAACTTTATTCAGAGAAATGCGCACTTATAGAGATAATATTTCTATGTTGCTTTTGTACATCCTCCATATATTTTAAAATTAGAAGCAAAAAACAATGTCAAAGTTGTGTAGCATTTTCGACTGATAGTCTTATAATAGGTATTTTTTTAAAAGTCCCTTAGTTCAGCACATTTTTAAGGTAAATGTATAGTACAGAATTACAGTACTTTCTCAGTTTCTCATGCTCAGACATCAATAACTGTATCACTTTTTACCAATTTTATTTGCTATCATGAGTAAAACCACACTATACATTTCAAATGAAATAGACACTATTGTATCACAATATGAAGTAATTAAAACACTAACATTTGGTTACTCCTGTCTTTGAAATTGTGCTCTTTTCTATCCCTATAATGTGTCATATTTTGTCCCAGCAACTGTGACAAACAGTAAGTGTTCATTACTAATTTTTTTCAACCCTTTATAGTTCAGCCCCTAACTTCATGCAACAGAAAATATCAATTGAGCTAAAAGTACCTTTTCTTTTCCACTTTCTGTATCTTCACATGATTTCTGTGGTTGATATCTAATTTTCCACGTGAAAAACAAAGGAAAGAATTTAAGATGATTAGAGCTATGTCAGCATATATATAAATTAATTTAGTTATTTTTTCCTAATAATTAATTAATTCTGTGAAAATAATCAACAGACTAATTGCTTTATTGAATTAATAAATTACCTGAAGCAATCAATCCTGTAATCCTAAATCTACACCAGGAAAGAAGCCCAAAGTCAGGAAAGAAATTTTGAACTGAAAATCCAACGTTATGATTTCTGAATAGAACTCATTTTTTAAAAGTACTTAACACATTATTATGCATTATTTAAGAGAATTTCAAATAATTTTAAACAGTGAATTATTTTAAGTATTAATAATGGAAAAGCATACCCTTCATAAATACTAACATAAAGTAGTCATGATTTTGGGATATATTAAAACAATATGTTAGAATATTTTGCTATAAATGTGTTCTAGTTTTCTAATAGATATTCCACATTCCATCAACTTAGTTCATTGTTTCAATAAATAGTTTCCTTTTACTGTGAAGATGTCTGCAAAGTGCTATACAATTTAGGTTCCTAAAATGGTAAAATAATTCCAATATTCTTCACTGTTATGACAAACTTCATATATTTTAGGATTCTTGTTTCATAAGGACATGTTTAAAAATATTGATTGAGAGTAACCTATACCTTTCTTAAATAAGTAGTTCATAAACTTTGCTATGTGCTGTGTGTTCGGTCACTTACAAGCTTCTAACAGTCTCAGCATGTGTATATTTCTACATAGACTGGCAAAGCAGAGTTAGTGAGTTTTATTAGATTAGCAGATGTAATGTCAAACATTAAAATCCTTTTAATTTGTATTATAATGCATAACATCAGTTATTAATGAATAAGATTCTTTTCAAATTATTTATAAATGTTTAGCAATTGTCATTATCTTGTCCCCTGAAATAACTTATCCAAAGTAATTTATTCTTAGTAATATCTATATTTATATCAAATTTTACAAATTTAAAAAAATAACTACACAGGTTTGGAGAGGTGGCTTAGCAATAGAGTGCTAACCTGACATGAGTGAGGACTTGGGTTCAATTCCCAGCACCACATATACAACTGAATAATCGAAAAATAAAAAACCAGCTAAAATATAAAATAAATAAATAACCCTCTCTCTCTTTCTAAAAAAAAACCTATATAGTATTCTGCTAGTGTTATATTTGTATTATTGCATTTAATTATTGCAAAGATTATGTATGTGTATACCTGTTAAAAGTGACTTAATTGATTTTCTCCTAAAAAAAATATTTATCTGTATAGAACCAGGAACACTCTACCACTATATCCCCAGCCCTATTTATTTTATTTTGAGACAAGTTCTCATTAAATTGGAAAGGCCAGCCTTGAACTTACAGTCTTCCTGTCTGCCTCCCAAGTGGGTGGGATTACAGTTATGCATCACCATATCTGGCAATTGTCTCCGTTTCTTTAATTTTCCTAAATTACATTCCTGAGCTTATGGCTCTGGTACTTGTTATTTGTCATTATGATAATATTGACCTATTTCAAATACTATAGTACCATTCTAACTTTAAAATTTCAAATAAATAATTATATATCACATAATGACTTGCTCCCTGTAACTCCATCTTTAAATGGACAAGATGTCTCTTTTCCTTGGAGTCCTCCTGTGAAATATTGGGAAATATACATTCAGGATTCCATTTGTTATTTTTATTGTATTTCCATAAATTTCATATTTAACAACTTTGTGTCATAATTCTTCGCAAGTAATTTCATTTATTCATTCACTTCTCACAAGAGTATGAAGTGTTCTTCAAAATCCAAATTCTTCAAAATGGTCATATTACCAAAAGTGCTATACCAATTCAATGCAATATCCATCAAAAGTCTAATGACATTCTTCAATGAATTAGAAAACCATTCATAAAATTCATTTAAAAAATTAAGACACCCAGGATAGCCAAAGGAATCTTTAGCAAGAAAAGAGAAACTAGAGACATCACAAAACCAGACTTCAACTTCTAGTACAGAGCAATATTTAAAATCAAACAAACAAAAAAAACAGCATGGTACTGACTCCAAAACAGACACAAAGACCAATGAAATAGAAGAAACAGAGACAAACCCCATAAATAAAGTTGTCTCATATTTTACAAAGGTGCAAAAAAGCTCCCTTGGAGAAAAGACAGTCTCTAACAAAAGTGCTGGAAGAACTGGAAATCCATATGCAGTAGAATGAAATTTAACTCTTAATCTCTTACCCTGCACAAAACTCAACTCAAAATGGATCAAAATCCTAGCAATTAGGTCAGAAGCCTTGCACCTACCAGAAGAAAATGTAGGCACAACATTCTAATACATTGGCTCAGGGACTGACTTCCTTAACAAGACTTTCAAAGCACAAGAAGTAAAATTAAATTTAATAAATGGGATGGCATCAGGTTGAAAAGTTTTCCTCACAGCAAAGGAAACAATTAGATCAGGAACACAGAATTTGTAGAATGAGAAAAATAATCTTTACCTCCTGCTCCTCAGATAGGACATTAATATCCAGGATATGCAAAGAACTTGAAAAACTCAAATGAAAACAAAACAAAATACACCTCAAATAAACCAACCAATAAATGGGCAAAAGAACTAAACAGACACTTCTCAAATATGAATGGTCAGCAAGTATATGAAAAAAATGTTCAGCATCTCTAGCAATTAGAGAAATGCAAATTAAACTTTACTGAAATTTCAAGTCACCCCACTAATACTAGCAATTATTGTGTAAACAAACAATAACAAATGTTAGTAAGGATTCGGGGAAAGGATACACTTTTTACATTGTTTGTGGAACTGCAATTTGGCATAACTCTGGAAGACAGCATGAAGATTCCTTTAAAAACAAAGAATAGTGGGATGGAGTGGTGGCTAAGCAGTTAAAGTGCTTGTCTGGCATGCATTAGGACCTGGGTCAAACCCTAGCACCACAAACACAAATAAGTGTTGGAGAAACAACAGATTAGATTAAAACATAAAATTGGTATTTCTCCATCTTAAGAAAATTAAAAAATACCTATGAATAGAACCACCATTGCCACCATTGGACCCAGCTATCCCACACCTCAGCATATACATAAAGGATTTAAAATCAGCATATTTCAGTGGCAGCCAAAAAAAGTTTATAGCAGCAAAATCATGACAGCTAATCTATGGAGCTAACCAAGGTGTCCTTCAGCAGATGCATGGATATATAAAATGTGGTATATATATACAATGGAGTACGACTTAGCCATAAGGAAGAATCACTTCGTGGCATTTGCTGGCAAATGGATGAAACTCGAGGATATCCTGCTATGTGAAATAAGCCAGTGTCAAAAAGCCAAAGGTTCTCTGTGATCTGCAGAAGCTAAGCTAAAATAAGGAAAAGATCAGAGAAATAGACATAAGGAAGGAAACAGAGGGAAAAAGGTGTGATAAGTAGTTCGTGGAATCCAACTCAACTAAGCTCACATATGAATATACCATAGTGAATCTCATCAACATGTACAACAAAAAGATGCTATTTAAGAAAAATAACCATTAGTAATCATCATGAAGATCAGTAAAAAGAAGAGAACAGGGGGTAGGAAGCAGGGTGAGAAAGGTGAAAAAGTCCAGAAGGAAATAGAACAAATTTTACCCCATGCTTTTATAATGTATCATTGCATATTCTATTGTCATGTATATGTAGAATGAACCAATAAAAAAAATCCAAATTCCATGTCTGTGATTCTGTTTCAACACGGACTGCTTAGTCAAAGTCTCTGAAGAACGGACTAGGGAATCTATACTTTTTTCTCTTTTTGCCTTTGCAAACTGTCTTTTAGGAGCTCATTTCCTGCACACTGAAGTCTGGGGACAGTTATTCTATAGCACAACCCTTATTACCTCCATTCTGAATATGGAGAAGTAAAATCTAACAACTGTGCTATCCAAAAGCATGGAATCAAGATTATAGTTGTGACAGCTTGTCTCCAAAGCTGATTTCCCTGTAACACCAATTCATAACCCCTGAGAAGATGATTCTTTTTTATTTCCTGTAGCTTTTTATTTGCATGTAGTCAGACTTAACTAATTTGTATTGATTGAAATGATATTAAAGAATCAAAACTGGAATCTGAATGTCTGACATTGAAGCTAAAAACAAGATAATTCTAATTACAATAATTATTTATGAAATATGCATCTCCAGAATTGTAAATGTATATAATATAATCTGTGAAACACTCGACATAGTCTATGCAGTAATTGCTATATTATGTTCATCACTGCCTGCTTTGGAGGATATCCAGCAAAAATAAGAAAAAACTTACATTAATGTACACACATACACACTCATTCACCTAGATATAAACCTTTACACACATCACTGGAGAATCACATCATTCTAATTATTTTTTTATTAGTTCCACATAGTCTTACATATGGAAGAGATTCATTGCTACACATTCATACATGCATATATAATGAAATAGTAACTTAAACCCAAACCTTGTCCAGGATCTCCCCTCTTCACCTACTCTGACCTCCTATCTCCTCTGTAATTCCCCCAAGTTACAGATATAAATGACCATATACATGTATATTACTTTTTGAAATTTCTGGATTTATATGCCTGCCTGAGTATAATTTGGCTTCTGCGGAGAGTCAAGTGTACCCTACAGTATTGATATCCCTGCTTTTCCATCCCTCTCCTCCCTCCCTCTGCCCTCCCATCACCCTTCATAACTATAGTTCCCCCAGGTTTATGTGTTACTTTGAATTTGGTGGATCTATTGATCAACCTTGACTAACCTTCATCTAATCCTAGGTTTTAATTTAATTCTTTTTAAAAATAATCTTTCACACATGAATGTATACCGCTAAGGCAACTCATAAATACATTGTTTAGTGAAAGAGAGGTTGCAGAATATTACACAGAGAATTCTGAGCTCTATCCAAACAATGATCTTGAAATAGAGGCTCTTTGATCCTAATAACAAATATAAAGCAGGGAATTTAATAACTCATAGCCTATGTGCAACACAAAGTGCTTCTTTTACATAAATGTATCCTTAAACTAATTGACAGCGTTCTTTATTATTTTGAAATTAATTGCAAAAAGTGAGTTGTCTAACAAAAGATAAAAGGGGCTGGCATGGTGGTATACACCCATAATCATAGCAGCTGGGGAGGCTGAGCAAGATGACCACAATTTCAAAACCAGTCTCAGCCACTTAGACAGGCTCTAAGCAACTTAGAAAGATTCTATCTCAAAATAAAAACATAAAAAGGAACCATGATGTGTGACTCAGTGGTTCAATCCCTGGTATCAAAAAATTTAAAAATTTAATTAAAGTAATAAAAATAAAAATAAAAAAAATAAAAAGGGGTACAAAAGAGGTTTGAAAAAAATGCAGGTTCACATCACTTGTAAATAAAAAATAGGGAGCAGAAAAGAAGAGTGAAGGGACTGAAGCAGTGTCTCAGCAGTAGAGTGTTTCCCTGGCAAGGACAAGGACCCAGGATTGAACCCCAGCACCACATACACAGCTAAGTGTCAAAAAAATTAAGATGAAAAAAATAAAATTGATTCTCTTTCTAGCTCACTCTTCCCCTTCCCCCTCTCTGGTTCTGTCTTAAAAAAAAAAGAAGAAAAAAGGAAAGGATAGTGAACAAAAATAAAAAATTAAGCATTTAATGATATGTTAGGATCAAGGAAATTGAAAGTAGAAAAAAATAAATTGGTAGAGTACAGGTAAAGCAGTGACAAAGTAAAAATTAAAGAAAGAGCAGAAATATGTAAGGTATCAGCAAACCTTTTTTTGTATTTTAAAAATAATGAATGGATAAGAATTCAGTCAGTGTTTTTATCTGTGAAGTGGAGGTTTGATATAAAGGAAAGTCTACTTGATTTACAGGGCGCAGATCACAGAGGTGGCCAGCTGCATGAAGACACCAGTGTTGTTTGTGGACAGGGGCCCGCTGAGGCACCGGCAGCTATAAATTAGGTAACAAGTAGACAGATGACAGAAGAGACCAAAGAGGGTCAGTTTGATTTGCCTGTTCACAAAGTGGGGCTTGAGGAGAGCTAATTTAAAAGACTTAAACTTCCTATCAGATGCATTGCAATACAGAGAGGAGAGAGAGAGAGAGAGAAGAGCAGAAGTTTGAGGGAAGCTTGCAAGTAGTACATATGAAGAATCCCGCTGCTGTTTTATAGAGGTGATGGACCTCTGAGAGTTGTCACTTGTAATTATCTTTTAAAAAGATATATTTTTCAAAGCTATGAGAAAGAATTTTGAAAGTTTCACCACAAAGAAATGATAAATGGGGGCTGGAACAGTGGCTCAGCAGTTACAGCACTTGCCTGGCATGCACTTGGATGCAGGTTCAAACTCCAGCTCCACGTACACAACAAAGTGTCAGAGCAACAAAAGCCAAATGAAACACTAAATAAAATTAATTCTCTCTTTCTCTCTCTCTCCCTCTCACTGTCCCTCTCTCTTAAAAAAAAAAAGAAATTATAAATGAAAAGATAGATATGCTTAACTTCATTTAAACAATACAAACATGTTATGCTCATGTCCTGAAATATTACTCAGTACTCCAGGAATATATTTATAGTATATGTATATATTAAAAATAGATTTCAATAGAAAAGATAGCTGATTCTATTCATAGGTATGTAGTCTTTAACCTAAAGTTATGTATCTTCCTTTTTAATGGACCTGAGAGCATAAGGAAGCAAGAGATGAATTATTCTACATTGTAATAATCTTGACTGGAGCTTTACTACCCATAAAATTACATGAGATCACATAATGTAAAACTATTAAATAACATCTCATTTATAGTAGGTACACAGAAACAAATGTTTGAATGAAATCAATTACATAACCAGAGGACATTCCCATGGAAAATCTCCAAATTTGTACTGATAAAAAAAAATTACCTTTTTAAATTTGATATCTAAGACTTAATTTCCAATGATCAAGGAGACACAAAATATAGAGAGGTAGAGCTCAGTCTTGCACTTAGACACACCTGAGTTGGAAATTTTGTTCCTTACTTACTCCCTTAAGCAAGCAGCTTAACCTCTTTAAATTCCCATGTCCTTATCTGTAAAGTGGGGATATTTATAGTGCAAGTCCAAAGAGGTTGTACAGATTTAATAAGAATATATTGTTCATATTAAGTGTTCACTAAATGTTAGCCATTATTATTAACAGGGTCAAAAGAGACCACAAAGCTTAAGCTCATGGTGTATCAGACTCTCTGGAAGGGAATCATTGGGCCATTCCTCTCTGAGTGCGATGACCTTCATATATAATGACCCCACAGGAATCAGTGCATAGAACTGATGAAAATGCTTCAGCATTTTATTGAGACCTAATTTTGGAAGAAAATTGAATTAAACAATGAATTGAAAATACTTTCAGGCTTAAAAAAATCTCAGAATCACCCAACCTTTATTATAGAGCTTTTGCTTTTTTAACCAAAGGGACTTCCTGAAAATATTTTAGGCAGAGTGGTAAAATCTATCCTTTCCCATTTCTGCATTACTTTACCTAAAATCATATTATTATGATTATCTTCTCAAACATTTAATTCGCTGAACTGTTTTTCAGAAAATGCATTCTGGGCTGGAGAATACAGTAGTGTGCTTGTCTAGCACATTTTAGGCCCCGAAATCCATTCTCATCACTGCAAAGAAAAATAAAAATGGTATTTTAAATATCATTATCATGTCAATATTGTATAGGTATTGACATTGAGGACAATAAGGACTAATTTCTAAAGCAGAACAAATAAATCACATTTTAACAGCTTAATTAAGGATGATTGAATCAGGTACTGTACCCTACGTTTATAATCCAAGTGACTCAGGAGGCTGAGACAGGAAGATCCCAAGTTTGAGGTCAGTCTGGGCACCTTAGTGAGAATTTTTCTCAAAATAAGATAAATAAAAGGGTTGATGATATAGTTTAGTGGTACAGCACCCATGGGTTCAAACCCTAGTTTTGTGGAAAGAAAATTTGATATATAATATATTATACTTTTTTGTGATATAAAAGTCTGATAAATTTTCACACGTGACTATAGCACAAAGCCATTAATACCACCAGCATAATTAGCATCACAACAAGCACAAAATTGCCTCTTTCTAAATCCTCCCTCACCCCTAAATCTTACCCGCTGATCATTCTTTATCACTATATAATAATTGTGTTTTCAGAATTTTAGATAAATGAAACTACACGGTATGTAATTTAGCCAGCTTTGCTCATTGAGTGTAATCTGATCTGTAGGGTGTTTTTGTGTACTAATAGTTTATTCTTCTTCATTGATGAAGAGTATTGCATTATACAGGAAAGAGCATAAGTTGCTTATACATTTATCCATTGATGGACACTTGGATTATTTTTAGTTTTGGGCAGAAATTAAATATGTTATGACCGCTTATGTATAAGTCTTGGTATGAAAAGACTTTCATTTCTCTTACATAGTATCCAAGAGTTGAATGACCAAGTCAAGTGGTGGATTCTGTTTATCATTTTAACTAACTGACAAATTGTTATCAAATATGCTTGTAAATTTGGACATCCTTATCAACAGTGTACATGGTCTCCAATTTCTCCATGTTTCAGTTAGGTTTTGCATTTCTGTGACCAAGATACGCAACAAGATTAATTTAGAATGAAGAAAGTTTATTTGGGTCTCATGGTTTCATAGGTCTCAGTCAACAGATGATAAACTCTAATGCACTAGACCAAAGGTCAGATGGCATATCATGGGTCCAGAGGAGGAAAACAGTTGTCCTCATGACAGCAAGGAAGCAGATAGAGAGGAAGGGAGAAGGGACCTCAGGAAAGAGGAAGCGTTCCAAAGCACACCGGCCCCCACTGACCCACCTCCTCCTGCTTTGCCCCACCTACCTACAGTTAGCACCCTGTCTATTCAAGGGATGGACTGATTAGGTTACAACTCTCAGCCATCAATCATTTTGCCTCTTAATATTCCTGCAGAAACACAAAAGCTTTTGAAGGGCATCTCATATTCAAACACTGTATATCAGCATTTAATATAGTTAGAATTTTGTTTTGGACATCCTAATATATATGTAATAGATTTCACTTTTAATAGACTTTATTTTAGGTCACTTTGAGTTTCTTTACAAAATTGAGCAGAAGATAGACAATTCCCTTGCTACATTTATTATGGTACATAAGCCTCCATTTATACATAATTGTTACCCAAAGTCTACAGTTTACATAAGTATTCACTAGCTATTGTGTTCTAGAAGTTTTGCAAACTGTAAAATGGTACATATTAGCTGAAAGATTTGCCTCATTGTCTTCAAAATCCTCTTTACTCCCAAGGTATAATAACTACTGATATCTTCACTCACTCCATAGTTTTCTCCTTTCCAGAAGGCCATATATTTGGGATCATATATTATGTAATATTTTCACATTGGTATCTTTCATTTGGAAATGTGCATTTAAGTTTCTTCCATGTCATTGAATGGCTGGGATGCAGTTTCTCTTTATCAACAAATACATAATATTCCATAACTTTCTATTTTCTTTATGTATTCTGGTGAATTTAGCCATTCACTTGCTGGAGAACATTTTGATTGTGTCCACATACTGGTAAAACAAATAAATAAATTTACTCATTGGGATTTTAATTTACTTCACACTAATGATTACACTGAATATTAATTAGGTATTTTCCATATGTGTATTTCATGTTGAAATATTTGTTTAAATCTTTTACCCCTTTTTGTTCACTGCTTAATTGGGAAATACTATACTGACAAAAAAAAACCTACCTGTTTTAACCTCAATGCTCATTGAAAAGAGATTAAGGAATGATTATCAAGAGAGAAGATTTAGTCCATTTCCCTTAGTTCCAGAAGCTCCCTCAAACCGAATTGCAATCAATTTCTGCTCCCAGAATTTGTTCCCATATCCATGGAACTGCTCTATTTCATGTTTATATGATTATTGTCTTGTCTAGAAATTTCACATAAACTAACCCCTAAGTTATATAATGCTTTATGTATCACAAATTTATTTAGTATATTTTAAGACTTATGAGCATGGTATGGCAAATTGTCCCTTTTATCACAGCAGAAAAATATTCCATTATATACCTTATTCCATCTTTACTTATCCATTCATAAGTAAATGTCCTTCTGGAAGAGTTTCAGTTTAACCTATTTTCAAATAATGCAGTTTTGAAAAATTCCAAATGAATGTTTTTGTGAATATACGACTTCAATTACCTTTGGTAGATAGGTAGAGTGGATTCTTGATTTTTACAGTAAGTCTTTTGTTTAACATTACTAACAGTAGTACCAAACTGCTTTTTAAAGTGGCTGCTCCATTGCACATTCCTATGAGTGGTGTGTTAGCATATCATGTTCTCTACCAAAAGACCTCCTGATTATCTGATTCTGATTCACTTCTACTTTTTTTTTTTTTTTGGTAGTAGGGATTGAACCCAGAGGTTCTATACCACTGGGCTACATCCCTAGCCCTTCTATTTTTTTCTTTTGAGGCAATCTCACTAGCATGCTGAAGACATCACTAAGTTGCTGAGGCTGGTTTGAAATTACAATACTCCCTTCTCAGCCTCCATAGTTGCAAGGATTATAGGCATGAACTTCTGCTCCAGACTGTTTTATCCATTATTGATATTACTTGGTATAAACTGCCTGTTATGACTCTAACCATTCTAAAGGAGTGAGTAGAGTTTTCCCATTGTAATTGTATTGACTAATGATGTTACACGCTATGTCATGCTCATTTTAGTAATCTATAGATATTATTTTATACCATATTCATTTAAATCATTTGCATATTTTATAAAAATACTTGTTCTATATATATGTAATTGATTATTGTTACTATATTAACTTTTCTAATGTTACATTAAAGATTTTTATGTGTGTGTTCTTGAGGGATATCAATCTAGTTTTAGTTGTCTTGCTTTGTTCATTATAAGGTCTCATGAAATGAATTCAGAAGTGTCCTCTCATCTGTTATTCTGAAATAGTGTCTGTAAGATCATTGTTTCTGGGGCTGGAGCAGTGGCTCAGCAGTTACAGCCCTTGCCGGGCATGCACGATATGCGAGTTCAAACCCCAGCATCACGTACACAACAGAGTGCCTGATTGACGAAAGCCACATGAAAAACTAGATAAATGTATTATTTCTCTCTCTCTCTCTCTCACTATCCCTCTCTCTTTTAAAATTAAAAAAAAAAGATTATTATTTCTTCAAATACCTAGGAATGAGATCAGAAACCCTGTACCTACTAGGAGAAAATGTAGGGGAAAGCACTCCAACATGTTGGCTCAGGAACTGATTTCCTTAACAAGACATCCAAAGCACAAAAGTAAAATTAAAAATAAATGGGATGGCACCAAAATTGAAAAGCTTCCTCACAACAAAGGAAACAATGAACAGCATAAAGACAGAGCCTAGAGAATGAGAAAAACATCTTTGCCTCCTGCACCTCAGAGCATTAATATCCAGGATATACAAAGAACACAAAAACCTTTAAAAAATCCATAAATGAGCAAAAGAAATAAACAGACATTTTCAAATGAAGAAATACAAATGGCTGAGGAAGAAATTTTAAAAATGTTCAATGTCTCTAGCAATTAGAGAAATCCAAATTAAAACTACACTGAGAGTTCATCTCACTCAGTCAGAAGGGCAATTATCAAGAATATGAACAATAATAAATGTTGGCAAGGATGTGGGGAAAAGAGCACACTTACACATTGTTAGTGAGACTGGAAATTTGTACAACCACTCTGGAAAGCATTATGGAGATTTTTCAAAAACTAGGAATGGATCCACTGTTTGATCCAGTTATCCCACTCCTTGGTATAAATCCAAAGGGTCTAAAATTGGCATACCACAGTGATGCATCCACATCAATATTTATATCAGCACAATTCATAATAGCTTAAGGTTTGGCACCAGACATGGTGAACTTCAAATATGAATGGATAAATAAGTATCACAATGGAGTATCACACATCCATAAGGAAGAATTCCTTTATGGCATTTGCTATGTAACAGATGGAGTTTAAGGCTATCATGCTAAGTGAATTGAGCCAGTCTCAATAAGCCAAAGGTTGTATGTTCTCTGTGATGGAAAAGATCAGAGGAATAGAAAAAAGGGAGCAAACAGAGAGAGGAAGGTTGAGATAAGGAAATTACTGAAATGAATCAGGCTTAACTTTCCTAGGTTCATATACGAACATGCCATAGTGAATCTAATCAGCATGCATATCAAGAAGACACTAATTTAAAAAGAAATTATTAATAAATAACAGAAAGATAAGTAGAGTAGAGGGAAGAGAACATGAAGGAGAGGGGAAGTACAAGGGACTTGTTATGGTTTAAACATCAAGTGTCCCAAAAAGCTCATGTATAATTCAGGCAGGCTGAGATGAAATGATTGGGTTAGAAATGCCTCAACCCAATCAGTGAATTTATCCCTAAAGGGATTAATCAGCAACTGTAGGCTGGTAGGGTATGGCTGGAAGAGGTGGGTAGTTGGAGGCGAGCCATCAGGGTATGTATTCTCTATCTGGCCTGGAGACTCTCTCTAGTCTGCTTCCCCATGTGAGCTGATGCCTTCAGCTCTGTTCCCTGAAGTCATGCTGTATCCCTGATTTACAGCCTCACCACCAGCCCTGAGGAATGGAGCCAGGCTTCTCTGGATATAGACTCTGAAACTGTGAGCCCCTAAATAAATGTTTTCCTCCTACAATTATTTTTGTCAGGTCATTTAGTCACAGCAGCAAAAAAAAAAAAAAAACTGACTAAAACAGTATTGAATTAGAACAAATTATAATCCATGCTTTTAAAATTATGTCATTTATTCTAATTTTTTAATTGTTGGAAAAATTTTTTAAAGTCATTCCTAATAATCTTTTTTTTCATTTTAAGAGACAGAGTGAGAGAGAAAAAGCAAATCAATTTTATTTAGTTTTTCCTTTGGTTTTTGTTTTTCCAACACAGATTTGTATATGACTCTCAGGTTGGAACCTGGATCCTCACACATGCCTGGCAAGCACTGTACCTCTGAGCCATCACTCCAGCTCCACATCCCTAATAATCTTAATCTCTGTAGGATATGTTTTGACATGTTATGCTGTTTCTTTCCTGATTTTGATATTTTGTATTTTCTCTGAATTTTTTTTCTTGTATAGTTTAGTGAAATGTTTATGAATTTTATTGATTTCTATTAGAATCAGTCATAGCTTTATGGAATTTCTGATGACTTTTTAAAAAAGTTTTCAGATTTCTAACTCTATTCTTATCTCCATTCTGCTGTTGAGTTTACCCAGTTTCATTTTTAAATTCTTATAGCTATTCTGTTATTTCTACAATCCCAACTCATTTGTTCTTTTTGTTACAAATTATTTTGTTGAAATTGCTTTTCTTATTTCTTTCAAAAAGTTTCACCTCAACTTCTCACAACATGCTATAATTGCAGCTTTGACATCCTTTATCATAGGTCTGAAATTTGGGCCATATTTGATTGTCGTTTTTGGAGTTTTGAAATTATCTTGGTTCTTTGTATGTCACAAATTTCGGATGTGTATAAAACTATATATATTATACTATGAGATTCTGATCTTTATTCAAGACCCTAAACTAGTGATATTTTGTCAGTTTGTTTTTGTTATGACAACAAATCTTTCAGATTGTATTCAATTTGTAAGTTGTAACCTCATTTCTGTAGTGTGTGGTCCAAATGCCAGTTCAGATTTCAAAATGTTACTTATCCAGATCTACTTACAGTGGCAATTAATGGTATGGAACATTCATATCTGGGGTCCTACCTAGTATGACAGTTTTCAAAGGCTATTCTACATTATTTAGAGTCAGATCCAATGCTGAAAGACCCTCATGTAAATCCAGAGCTTGTACACAACTTTATGAAATTTTTCTCTTGAGAGTTCAGCAGTCCACAATATTCCTGACATATTTGAGGATTTTCTTCCCAATTCTCTATTAAGAATTTTAGGGCCTTAAATTCTTCACTCCATTGCACATTTTTTAAATGTTTCTAAATATGGAACTAAGCAGTAGGAGAATAGGGTCAGAAAAAAAAGAGCTTATTTAATCATGCTCTTATGGCCACAGCTCTGCTATAAAAAGGGAAGGATTCCCCTTCTTTAGAATTCTGGTACCTCTTAGGAAATGCTGATTTCACCTCCAACCACAAGATTTCTTTGGAACTAGATCAGGTCACAAGACAAAAACAAAAGTAGGGTATGGGCACCCACAAAATTTTCTCTATACTTTTTGTCTTTTAAGCACCCTTTCTCAATCCTTAGAAAATAAAGAGATTGAATCTCCTGGAGCTCTTTCTGGTCTTATCCAGTGTACCTCTGTGGGATTTGAGCTGCCTTTCACCCCAGACTGGAAAATAACAACAAACAAACAAAAACTAATGTCAATCCCAATGACATTGGACATCTCAAATTGCTGCTTCATGCAATGTATTAAGTAAGTGGACATGGTGGAGTGCGTTTACTCCCTCTGCCATTCTAGTACTGAAGGGCATGTTTCTAAGGTCTTCCCAACCTGATGTAAGAAAGTCTAGAATACATAGAGTACTGTTGAACTTGGTACTTAAGTTTTTACCGTACCATAATGTAAACTATTAGGATAAATAGGATAATAGGATTCTGGTGATTTTTTTTTTTTTTTGAGACAAGCTCTTGTATATTCCCAGCTTGTCCTCAAATGACTGGGTTCAAATTATCTTCCTGCCTCAGCCTACCAGATAACTTGAACCATAGGCATGCACCACTGTGTCTATCATGAATACTAACTTTTTACTTTTTATTTTTATTATCAAATATAAGAGGTAGCATGTGGACTTAGTAATAATAAACTATATATTCCCAGGTGGGTAAAAACAGTAAATCTGAAGGAAAAGAAAAACATAATTTAAATACAATCCATAGAAAATACAAATAGTCCTTCCTTGTAGGAGTTTGTACCATTTCACACTGAGATTAGAATGACTGCTCTAAAGGTAAATTTATGTAAATAAATAGATGAAAAATTTGTGTTAAGAATGACAAATGAAGCTCTGTGTCTTCTCATCATGGCAGTTTCTTCTTATGGTATTCAAATTTTGTAAATTAGTAATCATTTTTTGTGCATCAAAATTCAAAAGATGTCCATGATCTACTCCTGTTGTTCATAGTAATGTTTCCAAACATTTTGTCTTATAAGATCAGGGCAAGAAAAGTTATGAGGACTCTGATGTGAGAACAAAATATTTCAGAAATAGTTTTTACATTTTTTATTTAGAGATTCACAAAGACCATTATTATTATAATAATAAATAAAGCTATTAAACTATGTTGAAACTAGTATTTCCTAATCATATTAGACTAAAAATCTTTTTTATTTCTCACTTAACACTTAACAAATTTAAAAAAAATAGCATTTCCTGTAACACTCTTGAGAATTACTATTCTACTGAAATTGAGGGGGTTTCATTTTTAATTTGATAATTTGTATTAATATATGAACTATATAAAAATAATATCTAACTAAATAGTTGGAACATATGTTACCATATTCATAGTTTCACTAAAATTTTGGCATAAAGGCATATATAACTTTGGAAATAAATATAAACATTTTCAATGATATAATTGTCAAAAGAAATAATCAGGAATAAATAAGTAGAATAATGAATATTTGTAAATTTTACCTTTATGCCAGCCAATCCATGAGAATAAATCTCATGACTCTGTTTATCCCCTCTTGGACAATCAATTTCTTTTTCTAAATCACTTATTTGTAGATGTCCAAAAGATTTACTGTACTAGTAAAAGTAAAATTTTACTGTACTAGTAAAAGTAAAATTTTACTGTACTAGTAAAAGCCAATAAGACACACACACACACACACACACACACACACACACACACACACAAACACACACACACAATTTATTCTAAGCTGTAAGGTACTGGTCCACAAGATCACAGAATGTGAATCCTCCCACAACCTGCTGTATACATGAAAATTCAGGAAATATTTTGGTATGGTTCAAAGACCTGAGAGACAATGACGCAATGATATAGAATCAAGTTTGGTTCTTAAGGCTCAATAGCCAGGCAGAAAGCAAAACAACCTTCCTCAGTCCTTTGGTGTTATTCAGACCTTCAATAAGTTTTATGATGATGACCTACATTTTGTCCACCAATGTAAATTCTACTCTCTCCTAGCAACACCCTCATAGGCACAGCAAGAAATAGTGTTCAATCAGATATTTAGTATACTGGTTCAGTCAAGTTTTCACGTCAGGTTAACCATCATAGTCACAAACATAATAGAGAGAAACACCATAGACTTTTCATTTAGCTTTCCCTGATATAAATGTGTAATGAAACCATACTTCATTAATGAAAAGATCATACAGTTATTAACTAAACTATGCATTCTGTTTGAATTGCACAGTGCATTCTACTAAGATTCTTTTATATTCCCAAATAGAACCTAGGATACTATACTGCATTTATTTATCATGGTTGCTTGGTCTATTCCACTTTGCGACTCTTCCTTTGCTTTTGTTTTTAGTGATCCCCACTCTTTCAGAATGTTTAGAAGATTCTAGATTCATGTGTCTGATTCTTTGGATCACAACCTCTGGTAATTTATTTTGTTGCATGTTTTACTTTTCCTACTGCGAGCTCTTTCAGCTCAAATAGCAAATGGACCCTGTATGCTTTTCATATCCCCTCATCTTTTTTGTTGCTGTTGTTGTTATTGTTATTTTTGTGTGTATGTGTTTTAAAATCATTTCTTTATAGTACGGACCTATAAACTTTTGGCCTGTTTTTGACTTGTGAAGAATTCATCCAAATGCACCTTAAAGGTGTTAGCTAGCAAGCAAATGCCACATTGTTCAGCGAATAAATAAACTAAAGCAATTTTATTATCTAGCAACACTGCAGCCAGCAACTTATGACTCTTTTGCTGAGCTTGTATTACAGTAAAACTTTCATTTGCAATGATTGTTATGGTAATAATACTTCGTATGCTACATTAGAGTTGAAAAACATTGTCTCTGATTCCTTTTTGAAAATCTGCACTTTGATGGGTACATCAGTGTTAAGTGATTATATGGCCATTTTAGATATTACTAACAAATATGGAAGTCTTAAATCCACAAAATAGGGTAGAAAATCATTTTTTGATGGAAAACTCTTTTTTCAAAATGTGCCTATTTATGTATCAATATTACCATCATATAAATATACAAAATCAGTAGGATTTAACAAGAAAACTGTTAGTACATTTTATACAAGAATTTCTCAGGTATTGGAGAGCTATTCTAGTAAAAACATATCTTGAGATATAAGAGGGGAAGTTCAGTTAGTCTAATCAGTGCAATAATATGTTTCTTGACAAATTACTTTAGGTTAAATAGTATGATCAGTTACTTCCTTTGATGCTATACCATCAGTAAGATTATACATTACAGAAAATGCATTGTTCTTTCTACCTAGGTACATATGAATAAACAAGGAATATTCTGACATTTTCACTCCTTCACAATTTTTAACCATGATAAACAGCTTCCTTTCCCAAAAAGTGGTTGCTGAATACTTGAAGATTATCAGTGTTTTTCAGAGTTATATTATTACTTATGGGTCAATCATAAAGGAAAATTAATTTTCATAGATGAATATTAACATGAATTTGACTGATATCATTTCAGTAGATTACCCTAGAACATTTTTCTTAGAAGAAAAAGGATATATCCATGGGTAAGTTTTATTTTTCAACAGTTATGGTCTTAACCTAAAACAATGAGATACATACATAGTTTATCCCATCATTGCTGCAATTTGGAGATAATAATGTAAGCTAAATGACTTAAAGTATACATGAGTAGTACTATCTATAGGCATTGAGCCAAACCTGATGTTCCCAGGGTAAAATCACTTCATATTATTAATTGATACAGAAACCTTTTGTTTTGCTATACATCCACATACAAACAAACCCACATATTTATGATTTACAGTAAGATTTATGCTAATATACTTTTTTGCAAGATATCAATAGCAAATCAGTGATAATGTACAGTATGGAATACACCAGAACTGGCACATTTTTCCTTGGGAAAACCCCTGCCCTGCTCACAAGGCATTCCAATTCATCCTTAGGGCCACTCAGATCATCTTATAATTTTTCCTACGAACAGTCAAATAATTGGGGGTTTAATTAGATCCCTTTCTGCAATATCTAAATGAAGTGTGATCAAATAATTAGAGGCAGTAGGTTTACCACATTGAAGCACAAGAAGAGCCACCACAGTGCACTATTTCATCGCAGTCATCATTCGGTGCCATAGAGGATAGAGTTTATTCTTCCTATAACACTCAAACTTTGCACACTTTGATCAAGAGCATCCCATTTCCCTGTTTCCAAACCTCTTGCAACCAACATTCTATGCTCTGCTTCGATGAGTTCAATTTTTTCAGATTCTACATATAAAATAGATCGTGCAGTACTTGTCTTTCTGTGCCTTGTTTATTTCTCCTATTCTAGTACCATCCAGGTCCATCACGTATGTTGAAAACGGCAGGATTTCCCCCTTTTTAAAGCCTGAATATTATTTTAATTTTGTGAATATATATTTTCTTTACTCATTCATTATCAGCTATTGTGAAGATTTAGTACCAGGGATTGAATCCAGAGGTGCTTAGCCACTGACCCATATGCTTAGCCCTTTATATTTTTTATTTTGAAACATGGTCTTGCTATTTGCTAAGCCTAGCTTTGAAATTATGATCCTCCTGCCTCAGCCTCCCTAACCCCGGTGATTGCAAGTATGTGCTATTGTGCCTGGCACATTGCATATTTAAAAACTGCTAAAAGAAAAGATTAAATATTTTCACTAAAAACATGCAAACATAAGGTGACAGATTTGTTAATCAGGTTGATTTAATCATTTTCCGTTGTAAACATGAGACATCATGATATATCATATGATATATATTATCATATATATATATATATGATTTGATTTTAATGGTCCAAAAATATCAAAAAGTAACATCACAAGCATTAAGACCAATGCTCACTTACCTCCCCTTATTTTACACAATTTAGAAGTTTATTTATATCCTTATAATAAATGAAAAAAGTTGTATGAGTTGAAAGTTTGAAATATATATTTTCTTAGGAATAACTGAGTTTTTCTTCTGTTTGAATTATATAACCATAGATTATTCTCTGCATATCATTCAGTATCAGAACTACACCTACAATTGGTAGATATATTGAAAGATTATATTTTCTCATTGCTACTTTTTTAGTATTTAGCATAAAAGCCCTAGCTTCAATGTACAGTACATAAAGAATTAAAATATGACAGCTGATATTTAAAAGATATGACCTACAAGTATCAAAAATCAGGTTTAAAAATATTAGTCATTGAATTCTGATTTTTAAATACAAAGAATTTGGAAATCTATATGTTATATACAATAGGATTTGGAAGATGCTCCCTTGTCAAGTAAATTTTTATATATTATACTTCCTAAAGTGTGATGGGGATGGCATTTTAACACATAATTCTGAAAGAGAAAATACTTTCACAATTGCTTGAAGGTGAAGTGTTTAGATTAGATCAGGGTCAGAGGCACCAGAACTTTCTCTTTTAGTGAGCTGAAGTTTACTTTGTAGGACAACTTCAAACTAGGGAACTCTTCTTCTTTGTATTTCCATTGAGAATCTTAGCTAACATTCCTATGTATCTCTGTCCAAACTAATATCTGCTCAATCACTTGACCAAAGGATAATCAGTTAAGGAAAATAGGAGCAATGGTTCAATTGGAAACTATATTTTTAACAATTTGAGATGTCTTCTTAAGACTACTTAACCCTGAATTATGTTTCACAAAACTTGAAATCCTTATTAAAAATGCAAATTTGCAGACTTCAACTCAGAAACTACAATTAGAATCTGTGTGATAGGACTTTAGTTATTATGTGCACTTTATTTTGAGAACTGTCTTCAGGCAAAATTATTCCATAGCACGGGGCTTCCGATGTCTAAAGTTTTATAAAATACTGCTTCTTCCAGAATTCACTTTGACTATTCTTTAGCAAAATAATAAGAGACAAGAATCATTTAAAAGTACACATCCACTAGTTTAGGTCATTCGAATTAATCACCCAGGGAAGGCTTCCTACCTCTCCTGTCAATTGAACAACTTACTTAAGGAGATCTGTCAGATACAATCCGCTTTACTTCACTTTGTCTCCCGCTGATACCGTCTTACAAGGGATTGCCAACATGCTGAGTGCCTGAAGGATCTAAACTCAGATTACAAAAGCAAGCCCTGAATGCATGCTCTCTAGAAGGTAGACTCCTATCTTCTACGATACCAAGTGTTTAGGAGTGAGTCAAATAAGAGTGACACCACCTTGCAACTATCTCCCTTTATTGGACGTTCTTAATGCTGAGCCTCAGGAAAAGATTCGCATGGACAGATTAAAAGTGTTCAAAAGCTTGCCAGAGATCATAGCATAAAGCCATGCTGCGTACACTTTCTGCAGCCAAAATTTCGAGTCTGTGTATGACCCAGAGATGAGAGGATAATTCAAATAGTGTCTTCTCCTGCTCTGACCCCCATCAAACAATTGTTTCACTTTACCCTTGGTAAGGATCTTTGGAGCACCATTTAGATGCTATTTCTATAACTCCAGGGCAATGTAAATCCTTCACATGGAGATAAATGTCCCAGATATTTTGAAATCTATGTCTGGGGGTTTAAGACTTGAATTAGAAACTTTCGTTTGTTCCTTTAGTGTTCGAAGACTGAAGCCAACTAAGAGACAGTCGAAAAGACTATGATGCAGCAGGCTGTGGAATTTAGTCAGAAATCTATGGAAGAAAGATATAGAACTGAATTGTAAAACTCACTGCCTGACTATAAACAACAAGGTGAGCTCCACTGAAAACACTGTCAGTAGTAAGACCATTCTTCTCACTTTTCTTTGGAGCTCAAATCTGAGTTAGAATCCCATTCCTGAAAAATTTACTTACATGGTCTCATTAAAGCCACTCAGGTCATTCTCCCTGAAGTAGTCCAAGCAATAAGATTGTTAATTAGGAAAGATGTGCTGCAACCACATCAAAGCAAAGAGACTCTGCTTGTTTTTAGTTTACAAATCAGGATCTTCCCACCACCAGCTCATTAACAAAAGTTTTTATTTTTTATTTCTGAGTAGTACTCTTTAGAGTGCTCACATTGCCTCTACGTTAACTTTTACTGTTAAGCAGATTCAATATTCGACTAAATGCAATACGTCTAAAGATACTTTGAAAGACTCAGCAAAGCTATAAATAATATAAATGACTCCTCTAGGAACTTAATTTTAATATTGAGCAAGAGAGATCAAAATAAGTATGAAGGTAATGTATTGCCACATATTAAATATTCCAGAAGAGGAAAAAAATTACTAATGATATCCAAATGCTGACTAGGACTTCCACATCTACTGAACAGATCCCAGCTTCTTAAGGTGACCAGAAAAATACTAACTCAGAAACCCATGAAAAGATAGATGCTTAAATGTAAAGCAAAGAAGTTATTATTTTAACACAATGAGATCAAGCCATAGGACATCGAGTTTGAGAATATTTGTGAATTGAAAAAAAAAGCTGTTTGACCTTGGCAATAAACTTTGCCTCTCCAGTTGTGGGTACAATACATTGCAGAATTTGAGAGTGTGTAGTGGCATAAAGCACAGTCATACTTCAGGTTCCACTAGGTGATAACTGTGTGACGTTGAGTCAATTTATTTATTTATTTGTGTTTTGGCCGGCCTTCCTGCCTGCCTGCCTTCCTTCCTTTCTCACTTTCTTTCTTTTGTTTTCTTTTTATTTTCTCTTTCAGCTTCAGTTTCTATACCATTAGAATGATTATTAAAAGTCCAGATTGAATGAGATGATGAAAAATGCAACTGTCAGGCTGGAGTAGTGGCTCAGCGGTTATAGTGCTTTCCTGGCAGGCATGAGTATGCGAGTTCAAACCCCAGCATCACAATGAAGTCTCAGAGCAAAGAAAGCCACATGAAAAACTAAATAAAAATTGATTTCTCTCTCTCTCTCTCTTTCTCTTTCTCTCTTTCTCACTGTCTCTCCCTCTTTAGAAAAAAAAAGGAAAAATACTACTGACAATCACTAATGCTAATTGCAAATGCTTAACAAACAAATAAGTATGTACACTCATAGTCTTTAAAAACCCTGACTTTTGCCATCCTAAATATTTGGAAAGAATAGCCACTTTCAATTTGTCATCAGAAAAAGTCTCTAATCTCAAAGCAAAAAATATAAGGAAGTTCCTTAGTAAGTGATAAGGAAGAAGAGTATATTTCTACCCTACACTGGGTCACAAATTCAAGTACCTTTCACATACACAAATAAACTAAACGAGTGAGGTGAGCCACAAAGAAATATGTTTTTTCTCTTTTTTCCTGAAAACCCCAGGCTTGTGGATTTGTCTTTTGTCTTTTCTCTTTAACAGAGTTTCGATGTATTTCTCAGCATTGTAAAGAGCAATAGAACCAGGACAATGATAAATGACAACTGCCACTGCACTGTGATGTCAGGAGGATGAAAGACAATGATGGGAACCCTGCTAATTTGCACGGTTCATGTCCCCACTGACAGAACAGTCATTATCCAGATCTTGAAAACTTGTGCTGTGGAAATGTAGATCCGGTGGTAATATATTTTTCAAGGAAACTGCAAAAGAGAACAATTCACAACAATAAGTCACATACATGCTTTTGCACACGCATGTCTGTGAGGTTGTCCTTATGACCTCTACCCTGTTGCATTTGGGGTGACCATGAATGTGTGTGCTCTTGTCTTATCTATTTATGTTACTATCAAAGACAAATGGCAAAAAGGAACCCCTTTCCACTGTTTGCCCTCAGCATCCCAGACAGAAATCAGAGAAAAAATGTTAGTGAACATTTTGTAAGATCCAATGAAAATTTGGGCACTATAATTTAGACTAATAATTTGAAGCACTTTCTCATATTAAAACTATAAAAGATATTTTAATTAGTTGAAAAGTAGGGTCAGGACATTATAGTTATTTAAATCTTTTAGAAAATTTTATTTAAGAGATTTGCCAAAAACTGCTTTTTTAAATATTTTTTAAGAGAAAGGGACAGTGATAGAGAAGGAGAGAATCAATTTAATTTAGTTTTTCATGTGGCTTTTGTTGCACCAACACTTCATTGTATATGTGGTGCTGGGGTTCAAACATGTGCATGCCAGGCAAGCAACATAACTGCTGAGCCACCACTCAAGACCCTGCCAACAACTTCTTAATTTGGACTTCTGGAAAGACATTGAAGTCATGAGGAATAGCCGTGATACATTAATTCCACACTATATCCAAAGCTGTACTCTAAATGCTAGGTGTGTGGCTGCTTAATGTGTCCCTATTATTCTAGACCTTAGTTTCTGTACATTGTGGAATTGTTCTCTAGTGTGTACCTTCTAGTTTGTACAAATTATAAAATAAACCTAAACAAAGCAAATATTAGAGTCAAGGATTCCGTCATCTTACATTATCTCAATATATAAATGTCAGGCCATAAGTTCCTTTCCAGGTTATAGTTTATCAGCTTGTAGTACAAGATGAGACACTGACATGCTGATGAAATCATAGCAAAATACATTCTCTTTTGGGTGACACCTATAGTGATTCGTCAGATCTTTTTATTTTGTATTTAAAGGGCTATATATCTTGTTTACGGCTGGAAGTGGATGGGATTGTTAGCATTTCATTTTCAGTAAATTAGAAGAGGAAAAGTAAAAATATGGTCTGATTCAAAAGAAGAATGTGTAATCTATATTCCCCAAGGATGGCAAATTGGCACTTATAATAGCAACTCACACAATATAATACATCACAAGAAAAAAGGTTGCAATTATACTTGTTATAGCTAGTATTAAGTTTTCTCATGCATAAACTGCATTTCAGAATAGTATATAGATAGGGTAAATTTTATTTTGGAAACTGTTTTCTGTGAGTATAGAGGAGATGAGGGCAAGTGCTTTCTGTAAAGGGTCAAATTGAAAGTGTTTTAGGCTCTGTAGGCCAAATGATGTCTTTTGCAACTATTTAGCTGGCACTATAGTGGAAAAGTAACTATAAACAATATGCAAACACATGGATATGGGTGAGTTTCAATAAAACCTTATTTATAAAACCAGGCTGCCTTCTGTATCCATGGAGCATCATTTTCCAACCTCTGCTATAGAGGATAGTTAATAAATGCTTCTCACTTTCTGAATATTTATTTAATTATAAATAAGCATGTACTCCTAACAATAGGGATCCTTGCACTATTCAAAATGAAACTAAAAAAGCAGAAGTATAGTAATTAAATATTATAGTAAATAGTATAGTAATTAAATAAACAGTATAGTAATTAAAATATTTTGATAGGGTCATAGATTTGCAATAGAGAAACTAAAATTTCATCAAAAATCTGTCTTTGTTGTATATTTACATACTTTAAAAAGGAAGGTCTGCCCTATTATTTTTATGCTGGTGATTTAAATTAAAATAAATGCCACAGATGTTCCATATCATACTATAATAGAAGTTCATTAAATTAAGCTCATTTCTCTTAATCTCTTCTCTAGCTATTAATTTGATTGACTTCAAATGAGATTTCATTGGGATTAGATTCACACTTTATCAAAATTTTGCCATTTATACCTTTACTATGTAATAAGTACCACAGCATATGCTTCTGTCTATACAGTCACTTGCTGAACAGATGCACCAGCTTCCAGCAATATTCCTCAATTTATGATTCACAGAACTAGAACATTTTTTTTTCATCTGGGATCTTGTTAGAAAATGGGAACCCTGAATCAGAACTATGTATATATTAAATTTCAAAATTTCTGCCTATAACACATATCAAATATCCTCTGAGCTACTCAAAAGGAATCTGAGATGTTGTTATAATCTCATAATGTTCAATTAGGAATTCTCTCTATGCTGTCCCAACAACTAGGGATGCAACCCTCAGATGGGACTGTAAATGAGACCAACCAAATTTTAAAATATATATATTTGTTTGACAAAGAAATCTAAATATACACTAGAAAATTTGTGCTTTCTAACTGACAGCACTTAGATCATATTGAAATAATCATTGTGCTTATGTAGTTTATCATAGGGCCTATTGGTCAAAGTTTATTGTTGGTTTTTATGCTAACAATTAAAGGGAGATTGTACCACCATTCTAACTTGGCCAATAGAAGAGCATTAGCATGGAATGAGGGAGTTGGAATTTAGGATGGAGGCTACACTGACAAGTTATTAGAGAATCTAGTGTTTTCCCCTGAACAGTCATTCAAGGACACTTTGTTCTTAGAGGATGCAGGAACCAATAACATCTTTGAGAAATTAAGATAGTATTTCCTGGAGTGTTATCTCTAGCCTTCAGCCTAGATTACCTACCAATTAGATACACAGGATATTAGGAAACTCACGTGGTTTCTTCATAGACCTGGGTCCCCAAAGCTGGTGACTGCATCTCCCAAGAGATTTACTGGTTGGTCCATAGAGAGAGTAATAAAAATATTAAACTTTTATTTCTAGTTATACCCTTGCCTCATATATAGTCTTCTCTTTTCATATCGCTGATTAATAAAACAGCATGTATTCATGTTAAATTAAAATTCAATAAATTTTCATGTATTAGAGATGCTGAATTTATTTTCCTTTTTTCACTTAAGGTGGTGTATATTAAAAGTATGGGGACCTTCTTAGAAGAAAACTCCAAGATAATTATCTATCAGAATTATTTTGTATATTTGTAAAAATGTATACATACTATTTATGTGAGAATAAATTTAAAAGGCATTTTTATTTATTGAAAATGATCAATATTTTGTTGTTTCATGTGGAAATGTAGATTTTAAGGGAACATTTTTTTACATTATATGACACATAGAGAGCCATAGATACTATGTGGTACAAGAATATGGACTCATAATTTTTATAGTAAAATACCAAAAAGGACATTATTTCTATAAGCAATTAATATCGGCTGCAGGCAAGGCAACTTATAGATCTTCAGTGAATAAAGTATAGACTTTTTCATGTATATGGATGAAATATTTCAACTTGTTTTGGCTTCTATTATCCTCACTAGATGTCAATATATTTTATTATGTAATAATTCTATATATTGTTCCTATGTTTCTATCCTAGTTGTCAGTTTCAAATATAAATTGAGTACTTCTTTTAAAAAGTTTCATATTAATGGATATAAATGCTTAACTGCTTGGTAAACTGAATTCAGTCATTGCCTTAAATCTGTACTTTCTGAATATTTTTCCAAAGTCCACTTTTTAAACACTTAAATATACTAATGTAAATATGATGCATGCAAAAGAAGTAAAAGTGCTATTTTGTTTTCTGATAATCAATAGTCATGAAACTGTCATAACTTTGATCAATTACAAATGACTGCTTCCTTGTTGTTCTGTGTTTATAAGCATTAAACATAATTTTCCCACACATTTAAAATCATGAAACTGCTCTAAAATGTAAAGTTGATCAACGCTTCTATTTGAAAAAAGTGCATCAGTCCCACAAGCATATGACTACAATTAACTACTTTCAAAACAGCAAGCACATAATATTGCCTCATAATCCTATTTGTGAAAATGTGTAGTTTCAAAGTATATTAATAAATATTTTCAAATTTGGAAAAAACTATTATGAAATCATTGGACTAGAATTAAAATAAATATAAATGCACTTCAATTTATTTTAATTAAAGGGTACCCAGGAATCCATTTGAAATCCCAAAAGGTAGAATCATACAGATTATTAGCATATTACTGTAATTTTCATTTTAATTCAACAAAGTAATGTTATATTTATTAGAACTATTTTGGCATTGCTTTTAATCTTTTTATTTACACCCCTTTTAGGCTTTGGATTTTATATATATTCATCTTTTAAAACAAACCATACTGCTAGTATAGAGATTAATACTATTTATGTATCATTTTATGTATTCATATATTTGTTCAATACAAATAAAAGACTGTAAATATTGCTTTTATGAGATAATCTTCATTAAATTAAAGATAAAATGAAAATATAAGTTAGCAAATCTGAATTTGAATTCACCAGTAATTAATGGCATAATTTTTAAAATTAAAAATGTCAATAAACTTTGCCACTAATTAATGATATACTTTTTATTAAAAATATTAATAAGCTTTCATCATACCTAATAAAAAGGCAAAACCATCTTTATAGAATTTTAATAATACTCTGAACTACAAAATAGATCATTTGAAATCTATAAAACTCATAAAATGTAGCTTGTTAGTGGCAATTTCACAAAACTGTGTTCAAAAAGTAAACTTACCAAGTCTGATCATTGAGCTCAATATCAGTTCAGTTTTTTTCCTTTTATCAATTCTTTTTCTTATATGTAATATTATGATATATTTTAACATCCCACAAAAGTAAGGAGTATAATTTGCTATAATTTTGTCCCCAGGAATCTTCCCTACATCTCCTCCTGCAGCCCTCTCTCTGCTCTGCTGATTTTTCTACAATTTATTCATAAGCTTTTTTTTAATTGGTGTCTTGTGGATATACTTGCTTTTGTGATTCACTGTGCTATAATCATGGATGTATATACAGAAATTTGGTTAGATTCATTCTATTCTTCTTCACTTTTCCCGTCCCTGCTTCTTTCTGCTCAGTGCCCTTTATTTATTCTACTGATCTTATATTTTGACGAAATTTCATCACCTGTTCTTTTTTTGTTGTTTGATTGATTTTCATTCTCTTTTTTTTTTCTCCTCCTCTCCCTTATTTTGGATTAGCCTTCACATATCAGACAAAACATTTGACTTTGACATTTTTGGACTGGCTTATGTCTTATAGCACAGTAGTCTCTAGTTCCATCGATTTACTTGCAAACACCATAATTTTTTTTTGTTTTTTTACTCATTAAACATGGTCTTATAATTAGAAGTGAATCATCACCAAACAATCTAGAATAAATATGTAGTGACAGAACAAGCCAAGGCTAATGCTATTCCATGGTTTCCCCTCTTGGGTTCCCCATGATTCCATGTTTCCCCCTACTTAAACCCCATGTTAATTGGACTTCTCATGGAAGTCAAAGGTTTCCCCTCTGATTGGATTCCCCCATATTCCCTTCCTCCAATCTCCTTGATTCCTTCCTATTTCCTTTCACCCTTCTTGCCCTCCTCCCTATATCCCCCAGCATCCTAGGCAAGGTTCCCTCTTATCATGTAAAAATTCATACATGTTGAGGTAATTATGCAAAAAACCATAATTTCATTCATCTTTATGACTAAGTAATACTCCAATTAAGTATATATTTTGTAATCCATAGTTACCATTAAATAGTACCTATGTTATTGTCATAGGTGTGCTCTTACGTATTGTACTGCAATAAACATTGATGTAGCTGCATCACTACAGTATGCTGATTTTAAGACTTTTGGACGTATACTGTGGAGTGGGATAGCTGAGTCATATGGTGGTTCTATTTCTAGTCTTTTGAGGGATTGCCATACTGCTTTCCAGAGTGGTTGCATTAATTTGCAGTCCCACCAATAATGTATGAGTGTACCTTGTCCCCAACATCTTCACCAACATTTATTATTATTTGTATTCTTATTAATTCCAATTCTGGCTGGAGTTAGATGAAATCTCAGTGTAATTTTGATTTGGATTTCTGTAATTACTGGAGATCAACATCAACTTAGTTTCAATTAAATATATCATGTGTATTATATTTCTATAAACCAGAAAAATTTACTTTTAAGGTTTACACTTGATTTCATTAATAATTTCTATTTTTATCTTCCCTAGACTGAAAATTCTAGTCCAGTTTTCTAAAGTCTCACTCTACTGTTATTTCATTGTGTGTCTTTTATGAAGTAATAAAAATTTGTCCAACACAGAAGCAAAAATTTCAAAATATTTCCTAAAAGAAATTTTTCTTTTATTCTTCACATTTTCCATTAATCAATACTTAATGTAAAGATTTTTTTGCCTGAAAAAAATTAACGCAAAAAATCAGAAAAAAAATGATGGTTTTATAACCATTCATTGAAAATTGCTTCCTCAAAGAAAGGTCATCTCAAATGTATATTTTAAAAAGAAAAAGGATATGAATTGAGGAAGCAAACACTAAAAAGAAAACTCCAGAAGACAGAATCTTCACTAAAACTATATTCCTAAGCACCTTCTAAATTTGCCACAGCTCTATTGCCTTTCCTTTATAAATTCCTTATTTTAGAATAAATAAAAAGGAAAAAACATAGATACATTGTGCTTGCATATTTATTTACTTCCAAAGATAATAAGGAAACATGAATATTACAGTTAAACTAATTAAGAAGTCTCTACTTTACCATTAGATATTTATCACTGAGTAGAATAATAGTAGTACTTACTGTTAAAATGTTGTGATATGGGTACGTGTGTGTGAAATACTTCAAGACTATGAATTGTGGAGAAAGAGTGAAAGAAAGGTTTAAAATGGTGTACAATATAATCTCAAGATGACTGTTTACCTAGTGCTATAGCTGTTTACCGAGATGTGATGATGGAGGAGGCATAAAAATATTTTGTCATATAGAGTTTTGTCATATACAGCTTTATGTATGACATCACTAATGGTTCCTGGAAATAACTAGTTGGGTATAATGCAGTTCGGAAAGTTATGGCTTCTTTTGAAAACTTTGATATTAGGTAAAATGTTCAGTATACTTTAAACTTAATAATTTCCAACAACTCAGTTTTAGCTTTTTAGAAATACTGGTAAGACAGCCAATGGAATTTACTATGAAAGGTCTCTATGATTATTCTGTTTAGTTCTTCTTTTACTAATACTGATATGATGAATAGAAATCTGCTTAAAACTAAAGATTCATAGGACTGGAAGCAAGATGGTATTTGAGTAACATGTTGCAGTAATCGTCCCCTCGTAGCTAAACCAATCTGAATAACAGTTACGGACCAAGGGACCTTAACAAGAATTTAGGAAGCCAGATGAGAGCCCACAAGTTCTGGCTTTAGTAGAATAATACGAAAAGATGTGTGAATAAGAAGAAAGATGAAAAAAAAAATGATCAAGAGGGGGAAGGAAACGTTGTGTATAGTATCTTCCTCTCAACTTCAAGGGTACAATTTGCTTGAGGGAAGGAGAGGCGATTAAATCCAGGTTTTGAACTGAAAATCCAGTATGAGACCCATCACTAGAAAACCCAGGGTTTAGAGGATCGCCATGGCCCAGCCCCAGAGTAGTACCCACAAATGAAGCTGCTGGACCTGTTCTTGCCAGGTGCCCAAGAAGTTGCCTCCACTCCCTTTCTGCCAACCTTAGGCGAAACAGCAAAGGCAAGACTGCCTGCTGGGAAGTGTAGCAAGAAAGGGATGCAGGTCTTTGTCGGAGATCAGTGTCAAGACTGCCTGGAAAGCTTACAGCAGAAGAACGCAAAAGCGTCTATCCCCAGGCTAGTACTCAGAGATGATGTCTGTACACCTGCTCCAGGACCAAGCGGAGAACGGCGCCCCAGGGCGACAAAATTTGTGTTTTCTCCATTCTCACCACCAGACTCGGAATGGGTCCGGCACATACCCATGAAACTGCATAGGTCCTGTAGTCATGAGAGTAAAGTGCAACAAGCTTACCATCAGCCTGAGTGGCCAAGGACATATCTGAACCACTGTTCTCCCCAGGCAGCAAGCACGTAGGAGCAAAACTCCTCCCGCAGTAAGGTAGGGCAAGAAAGTGAGCACCGTATTTTGTCTTGGAACTTAGTGACAAGCTGGTAAGCCTGATACTGGGCAGATTCCAGTGGAATCATTCCTTAGGAAGGTGTAGCTTGTACAAACCAACTGCACAATGAGTCCTCATGGCCCCAGAGGATTGGACTTCTATTCTGGCCATCATTACCTGAGGTTGGTGGTAGCAGTTTTATGTTATGAGTTTACTTTAGCAGCAGACAGCCCATAGGAATGAAGGCCTTGGTCCTTTGCCTATGCTGAGTGGTTTAAAGGTCTATGAACCCTGCGTGTTACTAATTTGCTGTGTTTATGGCTCATCACATCCTCCACCTCAAGTAGTATAATGTCTGGGGATCTGGGGAGTAATTGTCCAGTAGAGTTCGTTCTCAGAAACACAATGGTAGGCTTGGGACAAACTTGGGCTTTTGGTGCCTTGGAGTATTGAAAAAGCAGCAATGCAACAGAACACAGAGCAACATTGTCTTTGGTTACCACTTACTGCTGAAGTAGAAGTTTGCTTACTTCCTAGAAATTTTTAAAGACAGACACAAACAAAGTCAGACTGTGAGGACTTGAATAAATACCTAGTCCTTCAAAGCACAGATGACATCATATGCTAATAAGAATTGGAAATTTTCAGAGTATGATGAACTCACCTAATGGAACGAACTAAGTGCCCCAAACTGAACTTTTAGCAATCAATATTTGGAAATTCTTGTACAGAAGATTCAAAACAGCTATTTTAAGGAAACGCAATAAGCCTTAAGAATACATAGAGAAATGATTCAATAGTAAAACAGAGAACCTTAACAGTTGTAAATAATTTTAGAAAATCAAACAGAAGCTCTTGAGCTTAAAATTTATACTAAATTAAAAACACGATAAATTGTCATATCAGAATGGATTAAACAGAAGAAGTAGTGAGGTCAAGGACAAGTGCTGTGGTTTAGATATGAGGTGTCCCCCAAAACCTCATGTGCTAGATTATACAAAATTTAGATGTGAAATGTTTGGGCTATGAGAACCTTAACTTGACCAACACATGAATTCCCTGATAGGGTTAGCTAGGTGGAAACTGCAGGCAAGTAGGATGTGTTTGCAGGAGTGGGGTCATTAGGGTCATGCCTTTGGGGTATATATTTTGTCCACTCTTCTTTCTGGTGCCGTATTCCCAGGCATTTTCCCCTATCACATCTTGTGCTGTGATGTTCTGGCTCATATCAGCCCCTAAGGAATGGAGTCAGCAGTTTATGGACTGAGACCTCTGAAACTATGAGCCTCAATATAAAATTTTCCTCTTAATTGTTCTTTGCAGGTTTTATATTTTAATTTTTCTTTCTTTTTTTTTTTTGATTTTTCTTTCTTTGTTTTAAATTTTCTTTTTTTTTTTGTCACAGTGGCAAAAAAGCTGACTAAAACCACAGGATGTTTGAAAATACTGTCAGAAGAGGAAAAAGAAAAAAATGAAGCAAAATGAGTAACAAATCTGGAAAATTTAGGACAGAATTAAAAAGAGTAAATATTTACTTATTGGAATTCAAGAGAGACTTAAGGAGGACAAGAAGTTAGAAATCTTACTCATAGAGAAAATAATAGTAAACTTCCTAAACCTAGAAAAGATAAAATAAATATTCAGGGACAGGAAAGTCAAAGTTATCAGTCAGATAAAACTGGAGTAAATCAAAGCCAACAGATACCACACTCAAGTTCTCAAATGTTAAACAGAATATTGTATCAAGGAAAGCTATCCATTACTCATGAAAGAGAGAAGCAAAAAAAATTCCAGACTCATAAAACTAAAGCCCATGGGGCTTGAACGGTGGCTCAGCAGTTGTGGCACTTGCCTGGAATGTGAGAGGACACAGGTTCGAACCCCAGCACCACGTACAAGACACAGTGTCAGAGCAATGAAAGCCACATGGAAATATAAATAAAATTAATTCTCCCTCTCACTGTCTCTGTCTCTTCAAAAAAAAAAAAAAACTGAAGTCCAACATCTCATCATGACAAAAATGCTGAACTACTTAGCTTTAGAAGGAGCATATCACAATAGGAATAAAGACCATACATAATATGACAATGGTTAACATTATATTGATTGAGGAAAAGCAGAATGCTCATTCTATATGATCTGGAACAAGATAATACCCACTTTCATCACTATTGTTCAACACAGTACCAGAATTTCTAACCAGAACAATGAGTAAAAATAAAGAAATAGCATCCAAATTTGAATAGAAGTCAACTTGTTATTGTTTGTAGATGGCATGATCTAATATATAGAAAATCCCAAAACTCCACCAAATATATTAGGGAAAATAACAAATTCTGCAAAGTTTATGGATGTATAATCAACATAAGAATCAGTAGCGTTGCTTTACACCAATAGCAAATTATCTGACATAGAATTAGAGAAAATAATTTCATTTCCAATGGCTTAAAAAAATATCTAGGAATGAATTTAACCAAAGAGGTTGAAAATCTCTATGATGAATTGATAAAATACTGATGAAAGAAATTGAAAAGGACACAAAGAAATGTAAATTCATTCTGTGTTCATTGATTATTGCAACTAATACTATTGTAGTAACATACCACCCAGAACAATCTATAAATTCAAAGCAGTCCTTATCAAAATATTAATGACTTCTTCCACAGACTATAAGAAGACAAATGTAAAACTTGTATGTAGCCATAAAAATCCCTGAATAACCAAAGCTATCTTAAGCAAAATGAACAAATCAGGAGGCTATTGTACCTGAATTCAAAATGCACTGCACAGCTGTGCTAATCTAAACAGCATTGTATTAGCATTAAAAAAAAAGCTTAGTAACTAATGAATAAAAGAGTAACAAATTGACAATGAGCTTCAATAAAGTTTCTAAAAACATTGGGAAAAGGACAACCTTTTCAATAATTAGTATGGAGAAATTGATATACACATGAAGAAGAAAGAAACTAGACCCCTATCTCTCACCATATACAAAAATCAAAATATATTAAAGACCTAAATGTGAAAACTAAAGCTATGAAAACTCCATGAAGTAAACATAAGAAATTGGAATGGCCAAGGAATTTTTTAAGATAAGACCCCCAAAACAGAGAAAACAAAAGCAAAATTAGACATATTAAATACAATCAAACTGATAGCCTTCCAGAAAAAAAGGAAATTTTAATCAGAATGTAAATGAAACCTATAATAAAGGAAAAATATTTGTAAAATATGCATAGGACAAGAGGTTAATATATAAAATATGTAAGCTTCTCAAATCAACATCAATAAATAATCTGATTAAAAATGCACAGTAGACCTAAGTAGATTTTTCTTAGAGAAGGACATATGAATAATCAAAACGTATGTAAAAAAAATTGATCATCATCACTAATCATCAGAAACACAGCTTTGCTCCAATTAGAATGATTACAATTTAAAAGATGATCGTTAACAAGGGCTGGCAGAATTGTGGATGAAAGGCTCACCATGCACACTTTCGGTGGGATTGTACATTAGTATAGTATAGTCATTATGGAAAACACTATGGCAGTGTCTTAAAAGTTTAAACATAGAGCTATCATATGAATTCAGCAATTTCACTACTAAATATACATCCATAGGAAATAAGTAAGGCTGTCAAAGAGACATCTATATTCCTATGTTCATTACACCAGTGTTCAAAACACCAAGATATGGAAACAACATAAGTGTCCATCGCCTTGATGAGTAAAGCATATATGGTATAAATATACTATGTAATAATACTCAGCTATGAAAAAATGAAGTCATATAACTTTCAACAACATGAATGGAATTGGAACTCACAATGTTAAGTAAAATAAATCGGACTCAAAGATAAAAACTCCATTATCTCACTCATTTGAAATTTGAAAAGTTGTTCTCAAAATTTGAGAGTTGATTGGTCATTACTACAGGCTAGAGAGAGGAGAGGGGAGTGAAAGATAGGGAAAGGTAAATGAGCAGATAAGAAGTTGTAGTTAGGGGCTAGAGTAGTGGCCCAGAGGTTAGGGTGCTTGCCTCCCATGTGCAAGGATGCAGGTTCAAACCCCAGCACCACATACACAACGAAGCATTGGAGCTATGAAAGCCAAATGAGAAGCTAATTAAAATTGATTCTTTCTTTTTTCTTTCTCTCTCTTTCTGTCCCTCTCTCCCTTAAAAAAAAATTTACAAAAAGAAGTTTTTACACAGTAAAAAGGTATACTGTGCTACAGCATTGCAGGGTAACTAAAGATAATGATAATGCAGTGTACATTTAAAAATAAACTAATAGAATGCTAAATATTTTCAATAGAAAGAAATGATAAATGCCTGAGGAAATAGATATATTGAATATTACATGATATCCATAAACATAGACAGTTTTTATCTATCATTCAAAAGCATTTTAAAAGAGCACAAAACTAATACTCACATTGGTTAATTAGAGACAAAAAACTCTAAGAAAATAAGTGCTACTAAGCTAAAGTCTTAAAATGTGCTACAGATGTCTCCTAAAGTTTGTGCTTCCAATATGTCTAACTTACTGCAGTGGATTAGGTTGTGTTATACAAACAAAATAACTGGACCATGGCATGGTTTGTTGGTGAGCTCAGCCATCTTATCTGATTTAAATTACTCCACAGTGACTCTAATCAATTCAGCTCTGATCAGTGGTTAAATATGGCTGGAAAAAAATCAACCATGAAGCAGTCAATTTAGGGACTACCTAAAAATACAAACATACTATGGAGAAAATAGATTCTAATGACAACAATAAATTGAATATGGGAGTTGAAAACAAGGTGAAATGTAATAGTATTTCTAAGATTTGAATTTTTTCTTTTTTCACATATTTGTGTATACTGTATAAATATATAATATACAAGTCTATATGTTCTTGTACAAAGTATGTGTAAATTAGCATATAAGAGGCAATTTCTTAAAATAATAAGGCCCTTTATCTTATTCAACAGTCAACTCTTTTAAAAATTTTAGTAAAGATAAGAGAGATTAAATCAAAACTTATACAGAAATTTTCTCCAGAAGTTTTCACTGTTTACACCATATTCACTCCATTCTTCATTTTCAGAGATAAAAGTAAAGCATAATCCTTTGCTAAGTTTGCTGTGGAAAATCCTATTACATCTCAAAGCAGTAATCTTTCTAGTTAAAAGATAACAGTTTTAAAGTTGAATTGGACCCCTGTGTTTTCCTTAACTAGACACCTGAGAATGAAAACCAACTGTCAAGATATCTCCTGGCTGGCCTTACAGGAAACTTAATCCATTTACTCATTAGTGTGATGTTCTGCTAGCAGGAAGCCATAACATGTTAATTAAATGCTTCAATTCTTTATTTAAATGCTTACATTCCTTCACTTAAAAAAAATTAAGAAAAGAAAGAGAAAGAAAGCCAGGATGACCAGTTATCCAATGTAAAGTGTTACTTAGACTTTTTGAAAAAAAAAGTGGAAAAGAAGAAATTGATGGAACATAATACAAGTTAGATACTTCTATCTATAAAGAAAACAAAAAGCAAGCATCTTGAAAGCATGGTAAACATATAAAGGATTTTTTAAGATAAAACATTTCAAATGGGTCTCAAGGAACTAACTGAATTTGTTTAGAATCCAAGGTCACACCAAGAAACCAAACAGATTTATGACCTAATTTCAAAGATCCAGCTTTGCAAGTAAAAATGTTGATGGAATATCAGACTGAGATTGATATCATCATTACACAACTAACCTTCCTCCACTTTAAAATATGTCATCTATAAGTAGACTAGTTAAAAGATCATCATTCTTTCATAGGGAAAGGAACCTATGCCTGTAGAGTAGAAGAGATTGAAGTTTTCCCCAAAATTTCATGATAAGAAAATGTGTTTTTTTCTTTTCATCAAATTTAGCATCAATAACTTTAAATTGAATATCTAATCCCATGTGTACCTATTTGTGGCTTTATGTCAACAAAAATACATTAATAAATTATATACATTTAAAGATGGGTAAAGAATCGTTTGTACTTTTGCAGTGACCTACTATCATCAGTTTTCTCAAGCAGTATTCAGAAATTTGCTATGGTTTCTCAAAAAATCAATGAAGAAATGAGAAATGTTCTTTAAGGAGCAGAGGCTGACATTATGGTGTTCTTTATTGAGCACCACCTGACATAACTAGATAAAAAAGAACAATGAACTGATCTTGCAGTAAGAGCTATATCAACTGAAAAATATTTACTGTTCCTATTAAAAATGAATTAACCCAAACAGACAGTCTTTTAATTGAAATCTTTATCACATTTCCTTCCTATTTAAATGCAAATGTAAAATCCTTTTACAAACTAATAGAAATCAGAAGTTGAAAAGTGAACTACAAGTTACTAATGATTCCATCACCTAAAATAAGTTCAGGTCCAATATAACATAAGAAATACCAAAGTATTAAAGTGACTTTTATAGAATTCAATATATTTTGATTATTACTTTAAGAATTTCTAACATGATTGCTTATTTCAAGAATTAGGTTTTAGTTTTCATTCCAATTGATATTTGAAATATTTGTATTGTATATTAGAAGAGTAGAATATCACTTCTATTTTTTTAAGTTGCTATCTATATGTCTACTGCATTGTAACATTTTTTTCCTACATAAAGTATAAATAAATGTATACCTTGTGAACATATACTGTTTATCTAAGGTTAGGCATAGCAATGCATGCTTTATGTACTTTGGCCAGTAGCCATAGCCTGACAATTCAAGCTAAAGCCTGAAAACAAAAAAAAATTTTTGAAAATTACTTCATGGTTCCTATTCCTAGGAAAAAATTTAGGACTCAGTTATGTTGAATTAAATAACAAATTTGGTGGTCACATACTGAAATACCTCTGACAACTGGTTATGTAATATTTTCATGAATTTCTTTAACCTTTGTAGGCTTGTATTTCTTTTTTTTTTCTTTTAAAGAGACAGAGACAGAGAGAGAGAGAGAGAAAGACCTAATTTTATTTAGTTTTTCATGTAGCTTTCATTGCTCCAAGACTTGATTGTTGTGTACATGATGCTGAAGTTTGAACTCAGGTGCTTTTGCATGCAGGTCAGGCACCATAACCTTTGAGTCACCAGTCCAGCCCTTGCGTTTCTTAATTAGTAATTATAATGTCTTTTTTAAAATCTAAATTTTATGACATTAAGATATGAAACTCAAAATATGCTTCTCACCTGAAATACATTGGTTCCGTTGGGGGCCAAGCTGGAACTAGACTTCAGATTTCTGAAGTGCAGGACAGTCTGTAGAATTTGTTACAATATGCAATTCTCTGTTGACTTATTATTTTGCTATGCACACATACAGTATTATGCATCTCTTTTGACCTTTTGTTCACTATTTAACCTCAGAAAGCCCTGAATCAAGTGATCTCACCAATGAGGAAGAGAATATTCACCATGCTAGCTAAGCATGCGTGTTTACTAGAAAATAAGATTCTAATTATTCTATTCCCTCTACTCTTGACACACACTTAATAGTACCTAACAGTCAATATATACAGAATCCCTCAGAATGTACCTTTTTAAAAATGATCCTCCTTTTACTGAGAAATAGGGCACTGATGGTCCTCTCATCATTGATTCACAAAATTAAAAATAGATGCATATTTATATACAAAAGTTACAAAATTCTAACTACTTATTTTTTTAAAAAATTGCTTGTTGACCAACATTTAACACTTTTTCCTGAATTAATAGCATGTCTGTCTCATTATTTTTTTTTGTGGAAGGCATTACTAAAATTATTTGCATCTGTGGTATGCAACCCATGCTTGATCCATCCAGCAACTTTTATTTTGAATTGAGAGCTAATGAGTTCAACAGGTAGTATAAAGGATTCTATTGGCTTCAGAGACTGCATTTCATACACATGATCTCAAGGCCACAGTATTAGCAGAGACATCTGATATCCATGCCAGCTCAATAGTGGTGCATCTACAGATGTTAGTGTTCCATGGCCCTGGATAGCAGTGTTCCCCCAACCAGCTTCTATGGAGTGATCTGGACAACATTTATGCTCAGCCTTCTTATATGCCTGTCCATTTTCCTAAATCTGGTACTCTCAGCATTGGACAACTTAATGATGTCTCCCACTTTTAGTTTTTAGTGTATTTACTTTTTGTTTAAATCAGAAGTCACTATACGTATATATATATATATTTAAAATTTTGGCATAAATGTCCTAAAAAGAATGCAAAATGTCATTGTTTCCAAGCAAATGCTACTTTAAAATATGGAGAGGAAGAACATGGTTTTAAATTTACCACCACACAATTTAGTCAAGAATGAGAGAAATAATTATGTAAATCACTAAAAGTCAGTTGGAGACTTTAGCATTCATCACACAGCTTAACCTAACATCAATTGTTTGCTCCTTAATGGAGCAAGATGTGCAAACCATGGCTAATTCTTGAGTCCCTCTTCCAGGAGACTCACCAAAGGGCACCATATAGGCTCCTTTCCTTAACATTTTGAAGGAAGACCATAACTGTGTGCTTTTCAAATGTAAGAAAGGGTGCAGTCTTTGCCTGAAAGGACCCTCTCGTGAGTTCGCAAAACTTTTGTGGTTTCCAAAGAATGTGTTTTTCAGTGACACTAATTATTTTTGCTAAAATCATCATGCTATGCTGCCTTATATTTCAATTAACAAAGACCAAAATAGTCAAGTATAATCTGGCATCACATTAATGAAGAAGAGGCCTTTGATGTGTGCATATGCTTGTGTGTGTGTGTGTGTGCGTGTGCGCACGCGCTTGAGTGTTACTAGTATCAACAAATACGGAAAGCACAAAGATACAATCATTCTAAGGGATTTTCTTCTGTGTTGTGTTTCCATGTTCTACGCATTCTGTTTTTCATTTTGAGAACTACCTTCTTCAATAACTTTCAGAGAAAGAATATACAATATGAAAACTTTTGAGATGTCGCTATGGTTTGAATATGGTTTCAATGTGTCCCCCAAAGATTCAAGTGTTAGAAACTTGGCCCCCGGGTGGCGAGGTGTTAGAACTTGTTGAGGTGATAGAACTTGTAAGAGGTCTGGCTTGGTGGAAAGTGTGTAGGCCCTTGGGAGCAATGTCCTTGGAAAAGATTGTTGTAGCTCTCTCAGAGACTCCTTACTTCCCTTATGAGGGGTTGTTATTAAAAGAGCAAGCCCGGCACCTGAATCTCTAGCTTCTTGTCACTCTGTGCACTCTCTTCCCCTCACACATAATTCCACGATGATGCCATCTGTGCGTGCTGATGTAGCCACAAGGCTCTCATCAGAAATGAGCAGATGCTGGCACCAACCTCTTCCATCTTCAAAAACTGAGAGCTAAACAAACCTCTTTACTTTATAATGTATTTAGTTACAGCAATAGAAAGTTGTTTAATTCAGATATTATTTTTCTAAATATATTCATATTTTATCTTTTTTGCTTGGTTAATTTTAAGCTGAGCATTTCTTCAGAACTTAAAAAAAATCTGATTTTTCAAACATATCAAAAAATTCATAATCCCCAGTGTTCATTAGCCAGCCTCAGCACCAATTTTCTTCTACACTCATTGCATCTGTTTCTCACCATCCTCCATACTTTCTTTTAGGGGAGGAGAGAAAGAACTAGGGATTTTAAAATGAATTTTCAAATGCATATAATGCCAATTGTAAGTATTTCAGTATATATATATATATATATATATATATATATATATATATATATATAAAAGCTACTTAAAAGAAACACAGAATCATAGTTGCAATTGCACAACCAATAAATTAAATATTTCTTTAATATTATTTAATAAGCAGGCTACTTTTACTTCCCCCTAAATATCTATTTATCACTCTCATTTTCTGTCCATCTCTCTCTCTTACCTTTGGATGATTTGAATAAAGATGCAAATAAATAGTCTATATGATCTATATATTTTATTTGTTGATATTCATTCAGTTGTTTTTGTCATCTGGTAATTCTTCAACTGTCTCCACTTGCTAGAATTGATTTTTTGGAAAAAAATATAATAGTTATTTACCTTGTAGAATTTTTCTGATTGTATCTTTCTGACACTATTCTGTCCTATGGTTTCATTATTCCTTAGATTCTAGGGTTCTTCCAGTCTTCTCAAAGGATATGTTATATATTTGCTTCCACCCATTCCAAGGATATTGAATAATTTCTGTTTTGCTCTTAAGAAAAAAAAAACTCCATAAAAAAATACATACATTGATTTGGTTCTATATTCATCTATTTTATTAGTCATTCTACCAACATTGTGTTTAGAAATTGGAGATATTCTTGATTATCTTGTTGATTTACACTCATATTTCTTTCATTTCTAATTGTTTTAAAAAGTGGGAACTTTATAAATATGTACATAGACACTGCTAGAATAATTCTTCTCATCATTATCAATTTTAACTTATTTTCCCAAACTTTGGCTCTTTAATACATTTTCAGAATAGAATGATCAATTCCATACTTTTTTT
>PVKS010008943.1:0-66073 GCA_004027875.1 Aplodontia rufa | reverse complement strand
CCTGCTATTCCTCTCCTGGGTATTTTTCCAGGGGATTTAGAATCAGCACATTACAGTGACACAGCAATATCTATGTTCATAGCAGCTCAATTTACAATAGTTAAATTAGGAAAACAACCCAGATGTTCCTCACTGGATGAATGGATTCAAAAACTGTGGTACATATATACCATGGAATTTTACACAGCAATTAGAAACAATGATATTGCAGCCCTTGAAGGTAAATGAATGGCTATGGGAGAAATAATGCTGAGTAAAATCAGCTTAACCCAGAGAACCAAGGGTCAAGTGTCTCCACTCATCTGTGGAGGCTGGAACTAGACCCTGGCCATTGAGGAAGTTCCTCTATTATCATGTGTTAGATCCAGATAAGGTGTAATGTTATACAACCTAATACTTCTTTAGAGATATTGTGGGTAAGGGAAGGGAGGGATCAGGGTGGGTAATTGGGGGGGGGGCACTCCTGGGGGTAAATCCAATATCTAGAAACTATACACATTTTATATTATATTGTTAAAAACTTGTATGATTTTTCAAAAATAAAATAAAAAATAAATATCATTTTTATTATGTTTATATGATATATGTACAAAAATCAAATTATGATCATAATTTTGATACAAAATAGCTATTAAAAAGAAATGGGATTAAAGAATAAATATTCTAGTTGCATGAATAACCTTCAGCAAGATGATAAAGGAATGAAAAGGAGAAATGTTTTAGAACATAATAAGTTCAGCTAGAAACAACAATGAAGCACCTTGTTACTATTAATGAGATGCTACCGTGCTTGGAATTAATACTTTTGATTATTATTTCTGTTGTCTACTTTGTTCACGTGTCATACAACTTTTTCAGGTATTTGATCCTGGAAATCCATTGTGAGAACTGTGTTGTGCTATACAAGGTATTCGGCAGTTCTCATAGTAAAAGCTGCTCTAATTTTCAAAGGAATGATTGATTTTCATTCTTTGAGTTCTGATGTGTGATTTGTCCTCAAGATATTTTTCTTGATTAGCAACTTGTGGTATATTGGGGAACTGTGTAACATTTTTTGTTTTGTCAATTTGTTTTATTATCACATTTATACCTTTCAGTGAATGAAAATTGTTCTTTATGTTGATGTAAAGTGAAAGTAGAATGAGGAGCTTCCATGGTATTGATCATCTTGCAGAAAGTCTATCTACACATATTGGTTTTGTTTTCTCAAGAATATCATACCAGGAGGCTGGAACCGTGGCTCAGTGGTTACAGCACTTACCTGACATGCGCAAGGACATGAATTCAAACCCCAGCACCATGTACACAAAATAGTGTTAGGTCAACGATAGTCACATGAAAAACTAAATAAAGTTGATTCTCTTTCTCTCTCTCTCACTCTCTTTCACTGTCCCTATTTTTTTTTAATTTTTTTTTATTTTTGAACAACTATACAAGTTTTTAACAATAATATAAAATGTGTATGGATTCTGGATATAACAATTACCCCCAGGAGTGCCCCCCCCAATTACCCACCCTTGTCCCTCTCTCTTTTGTAAAAAAAGAATATCATACTAGGTGAAATCATAGAGAGTCAGAAGTTAAGGGCAGAATGTTTTCTGTCATTTGTGGAAGCAAACTAAGGGGTTAAAAAGAGGATCTCCATGAAAATAGAAGGGAGATCAGTGGGGTTGAGGAAAGGGATCTAGGGAGAAGGTGGAGGGATAGGAAAAGGGAGGAATGATTGAATGAAATTGACCGAAGTATGCTGTTCATATATGAATATACCACAGTGAAATCCACTTTTATGTGTCTCTATAAAGCACCAATTAAAGAAACAAAAAATAAATAGAAGAAAGATCAGTAAAGTAGAGCAAGGAGAGTGGGGGATGGAAAATGGGAGGGAAAGAAGTAGTACTGGGGACTGAAATGAAACAAATTATATTTCATGAATGTATGATTATATCAAAATTGAACCCACTATCATGTAGAACTATAATACATGAATAAAACATTTTAAAATAATATTATTAGATACTCCTATTAATAATTTATTGAATCTTTTGTTCCTTTTATTATCATAGTGGCCAAAATGAAGAAGGTGGTAAAAAGGACAAAAACTGAATTTTATTAGACAAGTGGCCAGATAAGAAGGACAAATCTTTCTGCCTTTTGCCCCTTTATGTCGAGTAGGCTTGAATATATTGTAGAAAGAATTTTGTTTTTTTCTCAAATACATCAATATATTTAAACATTTCCATGTCAACTCTTTTCTTTTATGTTCTTTTAAGTACTCTTAGTAGTATGATTTATTTATTTTGCTTTTTATATCTTTCCTCCTTAGTGTTAATGTCAGTTAACTCCAAACTAGTAAACACTGCCAAAGTCTCCTCCTTGGGATCCCAACAATTATTTCAAGGAGGGAGCATATCTTTCTTTCATCTCATTGGTCAATATCTTTCATTATAAGCATTTTGTGTTAGCATTTTACACATGTGGAGCCTCTATCACTATAATAAGCCCACAGAAATATTTTAAAACAGTTTCAAGAGAAAGAAATGGAAACACGGTACTAGAGATTCTGTTCATTGAAAGAAAAGAATATAATTACACTAAGCATTTTGTTTCCTCTACCCTCTGTCTAAATTTCATCTTTGCCCAGGAAAAAGGAAGAAATCAGATCCTTGCAAAGTTTCTAGACTCAGTTCATTGTCCATAGAGACAATGTTTATAAATAAGAAAATTTCCTTTTTCTCCTCTCTGTCCCAATTTGTAATTATTTCTTACTTATACAATGCTGTCTTCTTTCTCATCTCCCTGAAGTTGTTAATATAAGGGGAAATAGTGGCAAGTTGTCTTTGGTCTCTTGATTCCAATCTATTCACCTAAGTAGGCCTAATAAATACTCAATGGTGATGTTGGCTAATATTTATTGAGCGCGTAGTGGGTGCCCAATATTATGCTAAACATTTTTTATATAATTACCCCTCATAATGACCTTTATAAGTTAGGAACAATTATTTTACCTATTTTACATTTGAGGAAACTGCTGATAGACAGTGGGGGTAGGTTTTGAACTCTGACTCTGAAGCTGACACTACCCACTTCCTGTTCTAGCAGGTGAGCACACTCACAATTTTGACTTCTTCCTGTTCCAGAACTACTTATCCCCCCAGCATATTTAGGTTCCATTTTCAATGTCTCATTTCCATTGTCATCATCTGGTTTTAAGTCTGAGCCAACCCACCTTAGCTTGATACTTCTCTTGAGTTTCTTGCTTGATTCTTGACTCTGATTTCCCCCCAAACCCTGCCTTTTAGATATCTCTAAAGTCGGAAGCTAATAGCAAAAGATATTGGCCAGGTGGATGAAAGACCGATATGTTCCTCCTCCTGCCAGGAATTCCATTTTGTCTCTAGGAAAAGACTGTGGTAGTGCAAGTTAGGGTAGATTAGAAGTCCTATGTATTGAGAATCCTGGATGAAGTTACTTCAGTATAGATAACTGAGTGCTGCAAAATATTTTCTTATATCTACTTTAGGATGCTGAAACTTAAAACCTGTCATATTAGATTTACCATAGCAACAACACCCTGAGATAAGGTTTGTATAAAATGTATGGTAAGTTAAGGAGGAAAAAAGGGCACACAGTAGGCTAAGATGATGATACAGGTCTGTGAATTGAAGTCCCATTAGCTGTTTTATAGATCTATATTCTAACAAGGAAAAGACAATAGAAGTGGTTATGTGGATAACAGAGTCTAGGCTGTCTATCCCAGGATTAACCACCTAGATATTTAAACACAGTCATTGTGTTGCATAGAACAATGTTAAATTTGTTCTTTTTCTATTTTATTTTCTGTTAGAAACAATTACAGAAATTTAATGCATAAAACATTATGACATGTAGCTATGATTTAGAGGAGAGAAAAAAGTCTGGCCTACTCAAAAACTGCATTTTCCCCAATAAATATTTATACAGTATAAGATGTAGGTGGAAAAGATGAAAGGAAAAGTCACTGGATTAGCAGCCAGGAGGTCTTCACAAGAGCTGTCACTATCAATGTCATTGAAACTTTCTGGGTCTCAGTTGCTCTTATTTATAAAGGAAGACATTTGGTGATCTCTGGAGATTTTCTCAATTCCAATATCATGTGGTTTTTAAAAGGTAGATCAAGCTCTCTGTGGTCAAGAGAGGTTCCTTATCTATGTTCATGTCTTCCTTCATAAAGTAGGTATTGAATAAATGTTGGTAGAATGATTTGAAAAACTAAGGAGGCCATAAATCCAGGAATGGAATAGGTTATCTTGCAATATTTACTACATCTAAGAGTTAAGTTGTTAACATCATATGTCTGGAATATGTATTCAGTTCTTACATATTTGAAATCTACAGATTTGTTAAGATCTATTCTTTGGGGAATGTAGAGGAGGAATTAAACATCATTGAACATCTATTAGATGTGATCAGGCATTGGGAAAGGTGCTTTGATTTTCAAATCATACTTAATTTTCCAAGCTTTCTAGTGAGGTAAGTCCAATTTTCCTTGTTTTCCCAATGAGTAAATAGAGGCTCTGAGGAGATAAGTAACTTATCTGAGGTCATAAAGCTACAAAGTGGCAGAGCTGAGGTTGCTGAGATTTAGATTCAATTTTTCTTTTGGCTCCAAAGACCATGATCATTCCATTATACAATGCTGAGTCATGCATTTTACTGTGCAAAGTATCTATTATATTACTTTTTCTTATGAGAGCTTTTTAAAAAATTGGTGTAAGTCATTAAAAAACGTAGTTAGCTTTCATGTTGACTTTAGAAACTTAATGTGATATAAACTGTGTTAAGGAAGAATATGAAAAGGTCTGACCTAGTCAAAAGAGTCAGCAATTGTTTCTCTTAATGATCACTCAGAGATTAGCTCAGTGGGGAATTCAGGAAACTTTCTAGATAGTGTATTGCATTTGACTTTTGGACAATATATTTTGGCTCCATTTGTCCTTTTCTTAAAATCAGGTTTTTATTATTTTTTGACAAGTTAGTATTGCTTTGTATTCCAATATAAAATAAAGAAAATTCTGTGGGTTATTCAGAATCAAATGGATTTTATATTCTTGCAAGTGAAATTTGCCTAACAAAGATATATGCAGCCTCTTTAGCACTTGAAAGTACAGTGGATAAAATTCTAAACCATACAATTTTCCCTCTTGTTAAAACAACAAGTTAAGTGGTCAAAGGGATACCAAGCTATTGTTTTTGTTCTCGTATTTGAACTGCTTTAAAAAATTCAGATTAGAATTCAGACTTACACTTTCAGATACTCCTTAATTTTTAAATGAAAATAAGATTATTTTTGCACTAGAACTCCCTAATTGTCAAATTGTCTGCAAAACAGAAAGTTGTTTCATGGAAATAAACAGATAAAGTAGTTTCAACTATTTTTTAATTAACCTATACTATTGAGTTGACATACATAAAACCCAGTCATATTGACTGTCAGCAAGAACAAAGGACAGATATAAATTATCAATGAAAAGACTGATTCTTCCACCTGTGTTCTGTGCACCTTTACCAGTAGCTAACTCCTCTGGAGGGGGTCCTAGATGCTCAGGTTTCAGTTTTTTAGGCTTCTTCCTTTCTTATAGGCTTCAAATATATTCAGACTTATCCCAGGAAGCACAGTTACACCCTACAGTCCATTCTTCTTTAACAACTCTGTAACTACCTTAGTTACCATTGGAATTAAGAGTCTTAATTTCCACTTACTCTCTAACCCCTAAAAACAGGTGCCACAGACTTCTTTGTTTCCAAATACAAAAAAAACATCATTTTTTCTTCTCTTGCTTACAACATTTGAATCTTCTGACCACTTGTCCTTTGCTGCTTTCCTGATTCTTAGCTTCCCTGACAATTCCTCATCCCTTCTCTTCTACGACTTCTTTTCTCTTCCCAGCTTCTGACAGAACTGAGTATTTCTCAGTGCCTTCTTGATTGTCACCTTTTCTCACTGTACATGTTCTTCTTTAAACTGTTTGATCCACTGCCATATTATAACTATGCTTCCAAATCCTTTTCTAGCTGAGCTCCAGATTAAAAATCTAGAAGACAGGAAATACTCAACTTAAGTCCCATGATACTTCCTTTATTTCTCAATGAAATTGCCATCCAACTGCTTTTCTAAGGCATATACTTGGACATCAAATATATTTTTCATTCTTCTGTCATGACAAACTGTTCTGTCCATTCTGACTTAAAAACAGTCCTCTCCAATTCTTGCCCACAGGGCTTCCCGGTATGGTTCAGGCCCTGAATGCTTCTCACCTGCGCTATTATCATCCTCTAATTGACCTCCCAACACCTAGGTTTATTCTTCATATGTTCCTAAAATGCATTTTAGAATTTTTTTTTTTTCAGGGCTGAGGACTGAACTCGGGGCCTTGCGTATGCTAGGCAAGCGCTCTGCCACCGAGCTAAATCCCCAACCCCCCATTTTAGAATTTTTGTTGTAAAATACTTTATTGCTCTCCTTTCCTAGTTTTGTTCTGGTTATGGAAAAGAGTCCAAATTCGTTTTAGCACATAGGCCTTTTTCTCAGTCTCATTTCTTACCACATCTTTTATGACTTCACATGTACTTTCAGGTCACCTTCATCCTTATCCTGCGTTTACCCAAGGTATCTTTTTGTGTCACCCTCACAGATGTTTTGTCCTCAACAACAAGCATTATCTGTTCCTTGATCTGATCCTGATGCCTATAGGGAGAAGTAATCATTCAAATTTTATCTCTGTTAGCTTCTGTTACCTGTGGCACTTTATTGTGATTCTTTGGTTGTCTTCCTCTTCTTACTAGATTCTAAGCTTCTGGAGGGTGCAATGTTATCTTACTCACCTATGAGTCATCAAGTCAGCATACATTATGAACTTACTTTATTGAGTTGAATGAAAGAATTGTTCAATGAATGGATACATGCAAATTTTAAAGCTTGGAGATATTAGATAGTCAAAAAGCACAAGTCTGAAAATGGCAATACAGCTGGCATTTAATTTCCATAACTTTTATTGAGTCATTAAGTTCCTATCCTTGTTTTCTAAACTGTGTTTGGAAACTGTTTCATGAATGGAGAAAGAGGCAACCAGAAGAAAGCTTTAAGAATATAGGAATTGATGGTGATTACTTTTACCATATTCCTTCTGTGGATATATGTAAAATAGGTGAACAATAAATAGTATTGGATGTTAATGTAATTTTTGACATCCTCTAAGGAACTTCTTTCACTTACAATAAAAACACAGGTAACATTAAGTCTCTTTGGGCAGCCTAGGAAGTCTTAACTTGCCATAAAGCTGCTGCAGGCTCACCCTGGAGCGCTAGCTCATCACATCTCAGCAAATCTATTCTAACAAGTTGAACTCACTTCTGTGCTGTCTGTTTGCTCTGGCAGAACATGCTCAGGGACCATTTTTTGGCTTAATTCCCTAGATTCCAGTCAGACTTGTATAATTGTGTACTGTCATTTTCTATTTATTTCTCATCATCCAACTAACACACCTTGAGTGTCTCCATGGCCCAATAGCACTTATTCTTAGTAGCAGTATGATTTCAGCAGTGCTTTCATTGTGTTTATAGAAAGATCTACCTCTTATGTGCAATGTTTCTCAAAGTTAAAAAGTATAAAATTTTTATATTATTTTATATATTTTTCTCTTCAGAAAGATTGTAAGCTCCTTGAAGGTTCATTCTAGGTCATCTCATCTTTTTCTTTTTTGGCATATGGCACAGTTGGTCAAAGAATGTTTGCTAGATTGGACTGATATGTGCATATAATTTGAAATTGTATGGTGTACTACATGAGATAACATGAATTTTACTTTTATATTGAATTTCCAGGATGCATTTTTCTTACCATCTTGATTAATTCTTGTATCACCACATCTACTAAAACTTCTTAAGGGTCTTAAATTTGCATCACCATAAATGTTATCAGTTTAATGATGTTAATACACAGTTTCTTTAGTCCATCTGGGAAAAAAAGTGAAAACTGGTATTTTCAGAAGAACCCATGAAAACTAAGGGAGAGGGGGTGAGAGAAAGTGAATGCCACAGAGGGGTAGAAACAGCATGCTAGTTCGTCATTTTCATGGTACTCCCAAACCAAGTTTGTGATGATAAGTGGGACACCTTGCAGGCAAAATGTTTGACATTTGTGCCTTGGCCTCCATTATCAGCTGGGGAAACAACACAAAATTTACCAAGTTAATAATGATGGATTTTCATCCCAATTTCATGCTATTTTTCTGTGAGAAAATGAGTGAGGACTCTCATACATTAAAGCATCTTATCAGAAATCCTTAGAACCAGATGTGGACCAAGAAAATGTCAAGCTCACAGAGAACACTTGTATCCTCAAAACATTAAAGGGCACCATTAGAGCTTGTTTCCCCTTCATTTAACATTCACATTTTTGGCATAAGATAGCGCTGAATAATACTATTGATATACCAAACACTGCTAAAATAATTACTGAACTTATCATACTACTTAAAAATGATGAATGGGAAAGGAGTGTTACCAACCCTGTGCTGGACCAGTATATGGATGACAGGGTGACATTCCTGAGGTACTGGCAACACTTGGGCAGCTACCATGACAAAAGTGAGATGGCAGTCATAAAAGTTCTAGGACACGGATGTTCATATTGAGGCCACAGGTATTCAAGTTAATCTGAATGATTCTGTGTAAATGAATATAGATATATCAATGATATCAATGCAAATATCAGTATTTGTATATATGTCATATATATCATACATACATATGTATACATATATATCTATATATATATATATCAATAGAATTTTTTAAACAAAATAGTAGCTGCTCCTTTAGGTCTTGCAGGTATTTTTGGGAATAGATTCTTCCTCCTGCCTTACTTGACAGTTTACATTGAACCAGTGTCTTTACATGATTGTTAATTTTTCTAGTCTCCTTACTAACAGCTTCTTCTAACAAATATTATATATCAAAAAGTTCTAATAATTATTATGCATCATTCTTGGTAAACAGGGCCATACTTTTTTAGTTACTATATACAATTCATTTGAAATTCTGAACATTCAAATGTACTTGCAGGAGCAGGATTTTCTAATGCAAGGTTCTATTGCTGCATAAGGAAATATTTATCTGAAAAACCTGGTTTGAATGAATGACCTGTTTTAGCATTTATGTTAACTGGTAAAATAATTTCACAAGGTATAATATTCAGGATTTCTAAAAGCTGCTATACTCTTCTATACATCTGCTACACTTGGTATAACCTGTAATTTTCCTCTAGTTATAATTTGCAAAGTTGTAATTTTGGTTATAATGTTAAGTATGGTAATAGTATAGCTTATGGTTTCATAATAACCTCAGTGTGAGTCATTTGTTCCTGTGTTATTGTACAGCAAATGACAGGTAGAAACTTTGTAACAATGAAGAACATATCTGCTCATCCAGCAACCTCTTAAATCTTTTTTTTTTTTTAAGAGATAGGGACAGTGAGAGAGACAGAGATAGAGAGAAACAATTTTATGTCGTTTTTCATGTGGCTTTTGTTGTTCCTAGACTTCGTTGTGTATGTGGTTCTGGGGTTTGAACTTGTGTATTCGTGCATTCAGGGCAAGTGCTGTAACCACTGAACCACCACTCCAGACCCCTCTTAAATCTTTTATATCCAGAATTCACTCTTCAGATTTCAATTCTTGATTATACCTGAAAAATTCATGTCTATTTTGTATCTTCTCAAAAGTCTATTTAGGATTCATGCTATAAGTTATCAGGATTTTCCTTGGTAATTTTTCCTTTTTAATAAATTTATATTTATTACATCATTACAAGGTATTTAAAGAAATATTGCTAAGTTTATGCATTTACGTTTAAACACTTTAATATAAGAGAACATAGAGACATTTAAAAATTTTTCTCATATTTAAATGTTGATTCTTCCAATTAACTGGCTAATAATTTTGGACAATTAAACTTTTCAAAAATTGTGTCACCTTTAGGAAGTAATATACAACTTTCATATGCACTTTTTGGTAATTACATACTTGGTAAAATATGTGATAACAAAAGTACAAGTTCCTATTTAAATATACCATTGTTCTTTAAAGCATTGAGTTTCCATTAGTTTTATAATACATTTAAATCTCCATGATGTCAGAATTTATATTAATCTTATTTTCATAACAAAACGTGTGCTTTCAGAGCTCACATAGTAGACTGGGATTTTCTAATTACTGGGCAAATGGTTTTATCTTTATGTGATAGCGATTTGATTTTTTGTAGCACTGCTGCTTCTCTAGAAAATGATATTGATATGTGGTTACTTGTTTTAGTTAACTGAAATATTAAGAGCACATTGAGGGCTCAGCAGTTATGGTGCTTGCCTGGCATAAGTGAGTGCGCAAACTCAAACCCCAGCACCATGTATACGGCAAAGTCTTGGAGCAACAAATGCCACATAAAAATATAAATAAAATTGATTCTGTTTCTCTCCCTGTCTCTCTTTCTTAAAAAAAAAAAAGAGAGAGCATATTGAAGTGACTATATTTAAAATAATGAAAGAAATAAATTCAGAATATATTTTAATTCTGGTATTTTTTTAGATAACTAATTAGCAATAATAAAATATATGTTAAAATATATTTTAAATTCAGAATTACTTAAAGAAATCTCAGAAATCTCTATATATTTAATAATTTACTGAGAAAACTTATTCTTATATGCTTCATATAAACAATGTTATTAAAACTAAGTAATCCTGTTGATCTTGACACTCTAAGTAGACACTGTCAACTATATCATAGAACAAAAAAAATCCTTTGTAACTTCCATGAATATTTTCCTTTCTGTTTATTCATTTAAATCCCCTTTAAGAGTAACTCTTTCTCTGCTGCCCACCACTCAAAGTGGGTGTCTTTGGGGTTCAGTCATTTGACCTTTTTAAAAAATCTATCATCCCCTTTGGATTTCTATAATATCAGCTTGCAGCTTGTTATACTTTGCTTCAAGATGTCCTAAAGTGAACTCACTAACTGTAACCACCATCCATGTAGTTGTTCAAGTTAGAAAAATGGCAGTTATCTTTTATTCCTCCCCCTTTCACACCACCCACACCTGTTTAGTCATAAAGTCCTGTCAATACTCCATTCTAAAAATGGGTTGTAACTTTCTACTTAGTTCTTCCCCTGTCAGTGTCTTAGTTCAGGCTTACATCATGTTTCACATCTTCCTAATTCAGACACATTCAATCTTGCTCCATTCACATCTCTTTTACACATTGTTCTCTCTGAAATGCCGGTGTGAGTCTCTCTCTCATCTCTAACCATCTTATATACTTTCCCTTACCTAAGAGATGAAGAGAAGTATGTTAATAACTAATAAGAATCTCTCCTACTTCAAAGACTTTTATTTGAAGTTATGGGTGACATTTTCACCATTTTTATATTTTTGTTTAAATTACCATAGCTGGGAAATTGTAGGTCCTAAATATGGTTTTGCTATGTAAATGAGTAAATAAAAAGAATGCCGTATAACTAGGCAACCACATATCTCTAATTTATGCGAACATTTATCAGCAAATACATTATTTGCCAATAAGTTTCACTAAAAATTCACGAATTACTGTCAGTTGAAATGTGTAAACATTTCTCCACTTGTTTATTGAGTCAAATCCAGTCCTCCTGAACACCCAAATCCTTGCAGTTTTGCATTTGCTGACTTGATCCTCTACCTGGGGTATATTCCCTCAGGTAGTTGAATGGCTCACTCCCTTTGGGTCTTTTAACATATGTTATCTTCTATTTAAAATTATAACCCTCCTTTCTTTTTTCTACTTTGTTTTTTCCATAGTACAATTGCTATTTTGATTTTATCTTATATATGTTCTTTCTATAGCTAGATTTACAACTGTCATGAGGGTACTCACTCTTTTATCTCTAGAATCTAAAACTTGTGAAATCAGTGAATAAGTATAGCCTCAATATTTATTCTTCAAAGAGAATGCTCTTAAAAATAAAACTACCAAATTATACAAAGCAGTTTACAGTGAAGACTATCTCCAGTAAGGTTAATAAAATAGAAATAAGGTCATGACTAAGGAGAAAGCTGCAAGTGCAGTTGCTCTGCTAACACGGAAATGCTCTAATTCTGTATCAAAGCTTTCCCTGAGCTTTCTTATTTTCAAAAAAAGAAATTACTTCTAGGTTTCAGAAAAGTAAAGAGTGAAGCAAAATTTTAAAGAAAATTCTGTCAGAGATTCAATAGAGAATCAGGAAATTTGAATAAATGGTTTCTTCATAAACTGCTGATGCCTACTTAAGTTTTTTCTTTTTCTTTATCATTTTTTTCTTTTCTTTTCTTTTTTTGGTACAAGGGATTGAACCTAGGGTGCTTAACCAGTGAGCAATTCCCCCTGCTGTTCCCTGCTTTTTTTCTTCTTCAAAGAGAGAGGGACAGTGAAAGAGAGAGAATCAATTTTATTTAGTTTTTCATGTGACCTTCATTGCTCTAACACTCCATTGTGTACGTGGTGCTGGGGTTTGAACTCTCGTACTTGCACACACCAGACAAGGTCAATAATCGCTGACCCACCTGCTTCAGCCCCCCGCCCCTTGCCTTTTAAAATTTTTTTCTTAATTTTTAAAAATTTAGAGTCTGGGTCTCACTATTTAGCCTAGGGGCTTGGTAAGTTGCTGAGGCTAGCTTGGAATTTGCAATCCTCTTGCCTCAGGCTCCTGAGCTGCTGGGTTTGTAGGCATGCACCATTACACCCAGCTATAGAAAAAGCAAGCTTATAAAAGCTGAATGAATAACATTAAAGCCCAATATAGTGAAAGCATTTCTGTGATGGATTCAACTGATGTGGCTCAGGTCTATAGCCTAATTTGATAAGAAGATTGAATTGAGTACTGGGAGAGGTGAACTGATAGCTTATCTATTTGATATTTTTTTCTTTGTACATTACTGCTTCTCTTATCAAAGCTTCTAATTGGAAATTAGGAATTTACATGTAAAAACTACTCCCATTGGAATTTACTGATTCACACTAGAAATCAGGTGAAATTTCCCCCATATATTTTAATTTACCCCTGTCCTCCAAATTTTAGATTAAAATTACCTACAACAGCATCAAAAACTTCAAAAGAATATAACCTTAAATCAAGTATGTAAAAACAGTTATTCTGATCTCCTTAGCTTCAGTTTTGCTTCCTCTAAACCATTCTCCACATCACATTTTTGCAACAGCAAGTATAAAAATGTTATACCTACCCATGTGTTTGAAAAATATAGAGACTCATGGCCTGAAGTGCTTTTTTTCTTTTAGTTATGGTTTTATTTATTGAGATATTTAATAAAATTCTATGTGAAAGTCATGTTATACACATCTATATATCCCTGCTATCAGCAAGATGACAATCTAGGACTGGAAATGTATACTCAATACAGGTGAGTATCAGATGGGCGAGAACAAGGACATATCAGCATTCAGAGGGTGCAGAGAACACTTCTAACTGTGGGCCTCAGTGATAACTTCTTGAAATAGGTGGCATCCGAACTGGGCCTTACAAGATTTCCTTGTGCAGACAGGTGGGAATATTTCAGGGAGTAAGACTGCCAGGAGAAATGGCTCTGTTGAGAGATATGCCAACTTGATCGAGCAGTGAGCAGGGAACTTCAAATAGACCTGTTTACTGGGCTGGGATGCATGTGTAGCAAATGGTAAGAGGCAAGATGGTTCTGGTAGTTGGGGGTCAGATTGTAAAGAGCATTTGGTACTTCATGAAGGAGTTTCAACCTCAAAAGAGGGTCAGTTTTCGTGATGAAGCAGGGTGATGACAATGTGATTAAATATGTGCTTTAGAGACAGATTTGGTATAGGGAGAAGAAAACAACTGGCCATTTAAATAACCTAATAACCTCATTGTGGGTTATTAGTGAAGTCTGACTGAGTGGTAAAGTTGGAGGAGTAGAATGATAAACAAAACATGAGTGAGTAGTGGGTGATTGAAATGGTGCCTACACCCAGGAACCAGAGAGGGAGGGCATAGGGTACTGATAGGCAAAGGTACAGGATGATAGAAAATGCAATGGATTATCAATCAACACAGAAGTAATGGAAGAAGGAAGATCTTCTTGAGAGTAACATGGGTTAATCTTGAATTAGATACTGTAACCTTATCATTTTGAACAATATGAGACATATAACAGGCATTTGGTTGGCACTTACTTATTGAATGACTAAGTGATTGCCTGGGAACAGACTACGTAGACTAAATTTCACTGTGGGTAAAGAGAGAAATCTTAGTTGCCCAGGAGTTGACTTCACAGGTAAAGGTAGACCCACTGGCAGTAGATAGATAATTAAAAACACTGGTTTGGCTGCAGGTCCAATAATAGGTCAGTTTTTTTTTTCTATTAGGAAGCCGTGTACGGCACAGAGGAATAGTTATTTAAGCATATTCTAGATGCATACTGTCACTAAGGTTTGAATCTCAGCTCCACCATTTAAGATCTTGGACAAGTCTGTGCCTCAGTTTTCTTATCTTTAAAATGGGGATAGCAATAATACCTATCTCATAAGATTGTGAGAATTTTACTGACTAACTATTAATTAATTCTAACTATGTCTAGTTACAATGTGCCTGGCACATATTAGTTACCATGTATGTCATACATAGTAGAAGTGAAGTATGTCTATTTTCACTGAACTTTTATGTACATCACATGTTGGAGAAGTATAGCTTTAGTTTTCTAATACATTTTTCTTACCAAAGGTTGGTGAACAGATAATCTGATTTGTGAAATCCCTCAAAAATCTCTATTGATAGGATAGAAACATCATTAAGGTGTGTTTTGGGTAACTGACTTACAAGTCACAATGATGGAAGATTTGCACATATGGAACTCTGGTTTAGATACTCAAGCCTAATACCTTTGAAATTGGGAATATACCATGAAACACTTAGAACTCCTGAGAGGGAAAGCCTTATACAAATAAAACTTAATTTCTAAAGCAGCTCAAAAGTTAAGAGGTCTTGAAGAGTATATCTTTGAAAGAAATGATCTCTAAAATTAAAGTCAGTCTAAAATTTCTTTCCATTTATTTTGCTAAAGTACTTCTTTAAAAAATTGTGGGTTTATGGAAGCCTCTCAGGAAAAACAGGTCTTGCCTTTGTACTTTATGCATAGGCGAAAATACTGTAAAATAATCCAGGTAAAAATCAAAGTCCTTTCGTTCTAAGGAATTTCAAAAGCCCGTTGTGTATCACTTAAAAATTCTACAGTGCACTGAACATTCAATAGAAAAGTTCATTATGGAGTACCAAAGCCCAGGTTGTTGCAACGAATAGCTAAAAAACATAGATGTTAGTAATTGTGTCTCCAGGATTTGATGTGGTCTGGCAAGTGAGCTAATTGAACTGAGAACATATCAAAAGTAAAGCTGATCATTTTTGTTGATGTCTCAGATATTTTATGCTTCTTTTGCATAGTATATAGTATCATGAATCCAGGAATCATAAATCCAAGAACCTTACATATACAAGATCCTCGCAAATCACTGACATATTCCTCTTCTGTTCTTTTAAATTTTGTAAAATGAACTAATATTTCAGAAATCAATTCATCAAATATGATTTTATTAGAATGTAAAATGAGCTCCTGAGGAAAGTATACAAATTTTCTTTACTTGATTTTTAAGAAGAATTCCCCACTATTAGTTATTTCTACATAGGTCATACCATTGTTCACAAAAGAAAAATAAAAAACAAAGCAATGCAGCATATAATGTAACAATGCCAGTTCTAGGGTCAGAGTAATAATGCTTAAATCTTAACTGGTAATCACTTGACTGGTTGTGTGTACATGGGCAAATTAGGTTTTTTTCTCCAAGCTTCAGTTTCCTCATACTTAAAATGGACACAAACCTAATGGGAAGATGGTAAGGATTACATGTAATGTACATGATATATACCTCAATTTACTGGGAAAGAACTTAGAAAAGTTATAGATTTCTATTAGCTGTTTTATATAAGCCATATTGATTTTACTACAACTCAGAACCGTAGAATTCCATTGTTAAAGTAATTGGTAAAATTTACTTTGGTAAGTACTGAAATTAAATACATTGGTAAAAACGGAAATTAAAATGCCATTATTACACAGGGATAAGTATAAAATACGTAGGTGTGTTTTGTGGTGTGGTGGAAGAGGATTCTTCCAAATAGCCTCAGAACTGCCCTCCCCATTTGAAAATTATGTGATCTTGTGACATTGTAGAATTCTAAGGGTGATTCACATGCATTTCTTGAATTATTAACACAAGAATTATATTATCTTCCAGAAGACACTAAGCTCCTAGTCTTCTCAAAGTGTGTTTTTCAGTTTGCTAATTCTGATAGTTATCAGGTTCACAAGCATATGCCAAACCTCTGACACTTAAGTTCCAAGAAAGACCTCTCCTGAAATGCTGTTATACTATGTCCTCTGAAAGGTCCTAAGTAGTCCCTGGTGGTCTTTAATCACTTCACTTAATTATTAAATTATCAAAGAAATTATAATATTCCTTGGAAAAAACCTTCAAAGATAGTTCACATTTTAATATTAATTTAATATATCTGTATTAAGTATAATGTATAGAAAGGAAATGTATCTAGGAGTGAATATGAAGAATTATATTGTTAGATATGAACTTTTCTCTATCATCTTCTGCAAAACACCTGACTTCTTGATTATTTACTTTCTCTGTCATTGAAAAATGTAGAACTTGACAATTCATACCTCATCTGGATATTTATCTGCTTTGCTAGGAAAGAATTTATTTTTTATTTTTTATTTTTATTTTTTTAGAGAGAAGGAGAGAGAGAGAGAGAGAGAGAGAATCAATTTTTATTGAGATTTTCACATGGCTTTTGTTGCTCTGACACTTAGTTGTGTATGTGGGTGCTGGGGTTTGAACCCGTGTACTTGCGTATGTCAGGCAGCACTGTAACCACCGAACCACCACTCCAGTCCCCGCTAGGAAAGAATTTAGACAATATATTGATGTGCACTGAATTTTATGAATCTTAGGGTTTTATTTAGACCTAGACCTGGAATAACAGAATTTCATAAGTAAAGGTCATCTTTGAAGCCAGCCATGTAAATTCAGAATCTGATTGGGATGTGTAGAAGGTGTGTTCAGAGGCCAAGTTTAACAGCTCAATCATTGCTTTTCTTGATATCCTGGATCAAATTATTCTTCTCTTCTACCTCAACTTCATTATCTTTATGGAAAAATAATAGCAGAGATGAATTAACATTTTTATTTATTATATTTCTCACAAAATATATAAAATTATTCAGTTATTCTTTTGTTCTTGGCACTTCAGTATTTATGTATGTGCATTTACATAATGTGCTGTACAGATAAATAGTTCAAGACTAATTCCTTAATTCACAGAGCCTCCATTTTTTAGCTATCGAGCTATTTAAATGTTTCAAGAATTTTGTAATTGAGAGGAATTTTTAAAAGTATGTCAAAAGTTTTTATAAAGTAAGTTATATATGTGGAGTTGTTTAAAACTCTAGCTTCACATGTTTCTTAACTTAAACAATTTTTAACAGAATGCCATTCTGTAAAGAAGAGTGCTTTAAATTTAAAATGAAGCTTCTAAGTGTAAAAATGCAATGAATGAATATCTGATTTCTTTTTTTTTCTTTTTCTTTTTTATAAAGAGAGAGGGACAGTGAGAGAGACAGAGAAAGAGAGAAACAACTTTATTTAGTTTTTCACATGGCTTTAGTTGCTCCAACACTAAGTTGTGTACGTGGTGCTGGGGTTTGAACCTCGGTCCTCGTGCTAGCCAGGCAAGCGCCGAATCCGCTGAGCCACTGCTCCAGCCCCATATCTGATTTCTTTTGTAAGACACCCAACTGATACTATCGGACAAGATTTTTATTGTTAGAAATTTAGTTAAACATTGAATAGAGAGTCTTTTGATGGTGAAAATATACCTTTTATGGAGCTATGATGACATTATTTTTATTTTTTAAACTAGGTTTACCTGAAATAATGTTTGAAGTGTAGGGCATAAGCATTTCAACAGGCCCTTTCTGAGACATTTGAATATGTTTGTGTAGGTAAGTATTGTGCACTAGAATTTCCAGCAGTTGTGGTGTTTCTTTGCATCTGCATTGTCCAATACAGTGTCCACAAGCCACATGTGGCTATTTAGCATAGTTTCTAGTGTAATTGAAGAACTTAATTTTTAATTTTCATTAAATAAAATTAGATAGTCATATGAAGTCAGTGGATAACCACCTGAGATATAATTTTTGATAGTTTGGACTTAGTTAAAAGTTTCAATAGTTTAGACACAGAGAGTTAAAGGTTAATTTGTAGAATTATCTGATGATGTATCATATTTAAGTAGAGACATATTTAAGGTTCTCAGAAAAACAAAAATTATTTTTTACAGCCACCAGAAAAAGCTATCCTGAATTTCGTTTTAGTAATCTATAGAACTCATTGATGACATGGATTTTCTAGCTTTCAAGTCAATCAATAAAATTGTTGCCATGAAGACCAAATTTAACTTCTCTGCAGGTGCCAACATATTTATCATAGGTAATGAAATAGTAACAACAGCACAATACAAACTAAAATAATGGAAGAAGTAAGAGTAAATATGAGTGGAATCTCCAGTGAAAAGAGAAGACTGGGGTCCTTATAAAGTTGTTCAACACAGTGCACCATGTACTCATCATTAGTAGGAAGTAAAGCATTTTAGGATCAGAAGAGAATAAATCCTGGTTCTGCTAGAATCCAACAATGTGACCTTGAATGGTTCCCTCTGAACTTCATCTTTTCTCATATGTGAAAAATAGTTAATACCAGTGGCCTTACCTGCTTCATAGGGTTGTTATGAAAGTCAAGGGAGAAGACTATCCAAATGTAAATTGACTTCACCATGATGGCTTTAGTTTCCCCACACTTATTATTGAGATGAAAAAAAAAATCCCCAAATTTTTTTCTGTGTGAATTTTAAAGTTTTGAAAGAAAAAATAAAATATAGTTGTTTTATATATGCTAGTGGACATATTTCCTAGGCAAGCTCAGAAGTACCTATAAATGATTATATGAAAATGCCCTAAAAGAGAAAAAGACAAGTCACTATTATTGACAGAAATATCCGTATTTGATATTTTCTAAGTGAGTCATTAAAATAATCCAGACATAACAATTTCAGATGAATATCAGTTGAATGTCAAATGTAAAACTTTCAGTAACTTCCACAGGAGGAATAAAAAAATATGTAGTTGACTCATTCAGCTCCCTCCCTCCCTCCCTCTATTTCTGAGACTTTCTTCCCTCTGACTTTTTTTCATGAGTGAATTTAATAAAATTCATTCCTTTTGATTTCTTACCTTCCTTCACTCTTTTCCCTCTTTTTTTTTCTTTCTTCCTATTTCATTAAGCACTTGCTCTGTCACCAGAATTCTGGAGATGCCATAAGGGATATAAAGCAAAAATCTGTGTTTCATGAACTTTCCAGTTTGGCCGTGTTTTGAAATTATGTGGGATTTAGGTGAGAGGAGATGTTTTATCATCATTTATTTTCTGAGAACCCAGAATTAACTTTATTTGTATGGAACAATAGAGAAGGCATGAATCCTATTCTGCAGGTTTTCTATTTTAATATGATCTTAAATTATAACTGCTCACAGTGAAGTAGGTACATGAGAAAAATAAACTTTATAGATTTTTAGGTTTCTAAACTTTTTTAGTCAAAACATGAGAAAAGTTTCATTTTTCATAAATCTCTCATATGTCAAATAACTCTTTAAACAGCTAAAGACCTGATAGAAGAGGTTTTAAATGAAAATGAATGATGGGCATTAATATACTGTTTCTCCACTAGCTGCTCAAAATGAAAGAAACTCTTTAGAAAGGGATTGGTTTCCTCTCAAGTTCTAAGTTTCTTTCTTTTAAACATGAATATTCAGAAGACTGCTCTTTTCTGAGAGGTAATTTTGACTGATGTTTAAAGAGCTATGTGATGGCTGGTCTTTTCTTCTTCACTCTTAGCTTTATGATGGATTTATTTTCTATATTACTTGTATAATACTGTTTTCATTCTTATTTTGTGTTTTGTTTTAAATATCATTTTGTTTTATTTTAAATAGCATTTAATAAAATTTATTGACTCATTGATAATATGTGTATTTCTGAAATGTTTCAAAATATTAATTCATTTTTCTTCACAAAACCTTTTGAATCTGGATGGTCATTGATATTTGAGTGAAAATTAAGAACATGTATTAATAGGTATTGTAATTTTTCTGGGTTTTAAAATGCAACTAAGATCAATACCTTGTTGTTATGTGTAATATAGTACCTTAGAGAGTATTTTAATTTGCTGTATAGATTTAAAAAGTATTCTTCCTATAGGGGTTAAAAAAACAAAGTCAGAAACTGAAATGTTCCAGTAATATTACAAATAACAATATGCAGAGTACATTTTCAAACTTTTAAGAAAATTTTTATTTTATTCTGTAGGAAGTTTGGAATTTTTGCAAAATTCGTACTTTATAATCTTATTTTCCTAAGTATTGCATTTATGAAATGACAAGTACATGAAAAAAATAAATACAGTGAAATAAAAGATTTGATGTGATTTTTTGGCATCTGTAAAACTTTTTGTTTTAGTTGTGGAGGAAGATTTTTTTATTTTTTTCTTACAAAATATGGTTAAAAGCTAATCAAATAAAATGCAAAAATATCAGAAGTTAGTTAATACAATGAGTGTTACCTACTAAAACTTGTCATCATGAACTTCTAAAAATTTATTGCCACAATGCAGTCATCACTCAGAACTTTATTGAAATCCCTCTTTGGTAACTACCTTCAGCATCATTGATGAATAATACCAAAATAATCTTCATTTGATTTCATACTTTGTGTTTCAAAATTATCAAGCACCCCTTTTTATTAGGTAGCATTGGTTATGAATAACTTTTAAGTAAGTTAAACTATTTAAAGTGATATCAATTATATTTAAAAGAATGTGCAGGAGGCTCTGGAAGATCTTTCCAAATAATTTACTAATATTTGAGCAATGATAAGATCAATGATTCAGATCTCTATTTTTTCAAGGTAACTTCTTTGCTCATTATAACCCATTTGGGTGTGTGATTCATGTGTTATGTTTCTTTAAACATTAGAAAAAGTATTTTATAGCAATAACTCAGACATATGAAGACTTTGAAGGATATATTAATGTGCTCCAGTGGTAGGCTGAATAATGACCCCACCAAAAAATGTTCATAACCTAGTCACCAGAAATTATAACTGTCATTTTAAATGGCACAAAAGATTTGCAGAATGATTAAGGATCTTAAGATAGGGAGATTATACCGTATGATTTAAGTGGGCTTGATGATATAAAGGTCTATATAAAAGGGAGGGAGGAGGGTCACAAAGAGAGAAAATGCAAGGACCAAGCAGAAAGATCAAACTTTCAGAGAACACACATTGATGACTGAAGCAATGGGAGAGGAGAAGATTTGAACTAACTTGCTAGCTTTCAAAGTAGAGTAAGGGGTCACAAGTTAAAAAACGTTGGTGGCCTCTAGAATCCAGAGAGAGGAAGCAGATTTTCCCCTGGAGTCTCTGGAGGGCACAGCTCTGTTAATGCCTTGAATTTAGTCTAGACCAATTTTGGACTTTTGACATCCAGAATAGTAAAACAATAAATTTGTATTGTTTTAAACCACTAAATCTGTGGTAATTTGTTACAGCAGGAAGAGCAAACTAATATAGACCATAAATTTAGAAACTGAGTAATAAATTAATTTTAGAAATTATCTAGTTATCTAGTCCAACATCTGCTTACTCATGAAATTCATAGTAATACAAAGTGTTTTCACTTACCTAAAGTTACATAATTTTCCAGCAAAATTAAAAATTCATATCATAATATTTCAGAATAATATGCTCTTTTGCATATTGTGTTATGTAAAATCTCAAGCATGTTTTAGTAACTTAAGGGTAATTTCTCCTTGATGTTATTTTAAGATCATAAGGTCTGAAATAGGATTAATGCACATTGACCTTGATTCATCTCCTGGTTTTTTATTTATTTATTTTATTGTTTTGCCCACTTCATGGATTTTGATGACAGCATAGAGTAAGGACTTAATAACTTTTCCAAGTCTTTCTGAGATTAGGATAAGGTGCTTTTCTAATAGTGTTATGGCCTTTGCCAGGGTATGCTAGGTAGAAAAATCCTGTTTAGTCATAGATCCCTTAAGTTAGAAGAAATTGTATTGAATAATGATTTCCAGAGGAAGACTATGGTCATTCTTTTCCTTTTTATCAGTAGGTAAACTTGATGGATTGTTGGGAAGGTGAAATTTGATGCTTCTTCCCTGAAGTTCTTGGCTTCAGGAAGCAGGAAGAGACATGCAGGAAACTTCTCATGGGGTGTGGTTATACTTTACTCTCTACACAACCCTTTCAGCCCTTGTGCATTCCCTGGGTCTATCATTTATACCCTACCTATTCATTTTACATTAGATTCTTAATACCATCTCAGGTTTACCATGTCATTACTTCCTTTACTTGATGATTCTTGATTCTTTGTATTTATAAACAAATATTAGGATCTGCTTGTTAATTTCTATGAAAGTCTACTGGGATTTTGATTGGATTTTGATTCTAAAACTTTAACTATTCCTATTACTGAATGAACGCATGCGTACATGCACACACAATAATGGATGATGGGTTGTAGTATATAAATCTTATATATTCATTTAATGAAGGCATATGAAGGCATAATTTACATTCACCACCTTCTTACTATTTCCTTTCATTATCTGTGAAAACTCTATTTTTACCTCTTTACAAAACTATTTTGTTGAGATGATCTCATGGGAAACACTTTCTATGATCTTTTTTCCAGTTCTTCTACTTCTTTATATATATATATGGATAAACTCTTCTCTTCACAGCGGGGGAAACTCACTTATAATTAAAGCTTTTTCTCAGTTGCCATGGTGGTACATGATCATGGATGTGTAACCGTGACTACTCATTCCCAACAGGCTTCTGCAGTTCTTCAGAATTCCAATATTCTTTGTAAAAGTGTTTTTCCTCATTCTTTCCTAAGTTGTATTCTCTTCTGTTATACATGCTAAAATTTGCTAGTATCTTTTCTCTCCTTTGACTTGAAATACAGTTTACATTAGAACATTCCTGTCTTAGTGTTGATGTATTTCTTCACACATACATATATATCTCATTTCCAAATGCCTAGGAAATACCTGTGGCACCTTAACACAACAATAAGAACTGAATGTATTTGCTTTAACTGCCATGGATAAGTATATCTTAGTTTATTTTAAATTTTTGATTATCCTACTAGGCTCTCAGGCTCTAAATATGCATCCTTCATCCTTTTCAACCTGTGGTATTTCACTCTTGTATCTTTCTACCATGTTTTCTTTGATAGTGTTTCCTTTTAGATGGCCATCATGCTAATCGAGTAGCCCACTGACACTTTATTTATCACATACAGTTTTACAATTCCATAACTCTTAAGAGGAAAATTCATAGTATTTCAGTTTTTCCACTTTATACATATTCTTCCCATTCTCTTAAAATGTATTTTACATTTTTAATTGAAATCATATTATATATACATTTCACTTCATTTTTATTACAATTTTTGATATATTATCTTTTGTTTGATATCTATGATGTTTCTAATTTTTCTCTCACAATATTTCAGTCATTCCTCTTGCATAAATGATCTTTTAAATTTTGATAATTTCCTTAATGTGTAAAAGTATGTGAAAAGTTTTAGGTGTTTTTAAAACATATAAACAGGGGTTGTGTATGTAGCTCAGTGGCAGAGCGCTTGCCTAGCATGTGCAAGGCCCCAAGTTTGGTCCTTAGCCCTGGAAAAAAAAATATATATATAATCAAATTTTTTTCCAGAAGTATTTTTACTAATATCTGCACTGATTATATACAACTGTTCTCTTTATATCCTAACATCAAAAAAAATTTTTTTTTAATTTTGGCTAATTGTTTTTTCTATAAAGAGAGAGGGATAGTGAGAGAGAGAATCAATTTTTTATTAGCTTTTCATGTAACTTTCAGTGCGCTGACACTGTTGTGTACGTGGTACTGGGTTTCAAAACAGTGTCCTTGTGGATTCCAGGTAAGCACTGTAACTGCAGAGCCATTGCTCCAGCCCCTAATTTTGGCTAATTTAAAAGAGGTAAAATGGTACTATGTTCTGTATTTGCCTTAGCTTCATATTTAACAAGGTTGAACATGTTTTTTCAGTGTTATATTGAATAATTGAACTTCCTTTTGTAATTTTATTATCTTTGCCTTAATTATTTCAATAGCCAAGCTGATCACCTTCTTCCATAACATTTTAGCTACTGTTGCCAGAGTAGGAGTCACAAAATTCATAAAGTCATACCACTTCAAACAAAACAAAACAAAATAAGGAAATGTTTTAATACCTGTCTGATAGCAACCAAATTAGGATAAACATTTCAATTACTTTCCCAGACTTTCCATTGCCAAGTTTAATTGGACTTCTACCGTTTTTTTTCATAATTTGTCCAGATATTCTAAGTGCCAGCCTCGCTGGCATACTTTTATAACTGTAGGCTTTATTTTCTTCACCCCTGTCATTAATCACTCTTATTTCTTTATCTAAAGACCATCTGTTCTAATCCTACTAATAAGGAAACCATCAAGTAAGACGTCAACCCTGAAGCTTGCATAATCATTTCATTTGGATTAATCTTTTGTTTGTGTTTCAATTAAGCTTATTTAAAACCCAGTTTTAGTGCTTATCTAATCCTTCCTGTAAAATAATTTTTGATAGCCAAATCTGAATTTTCCATTTCATTTTAAGCTCATAGAAGGGACTATCATTAAGTAATCTTTGAGTCTTCATAGTGCCCAATACAGTGTATAAAACAACAAAATTTAGCAAATATTTGTGAATTGATTGAATTCAATTAATTTAATTTAGGTTTGTTTTATTCTTGAAAAGGGGAAAAATCTTGGGCTCTTAAATGAATTAAGATGAGCTCCATATAACCTTAGAATTGGGATATTAGAACGTTCCTGTCACCCTTCATGAGAGAAGATAATAAGTACATAGGAGGGACACATTATAAGGTAACAAACACAAAGCCCTGAGCATTTAAAGAAGAGGTTGTGTGAGTTTTGTCACCACCACCACCTCCTCTACCACGTGTACCTGTCTTCACTTATTTGTTAGGATGATATTTTAAAGATTGCCTTAGATTGAGGTAGCTCAGCCACTTAATTTCATTAAACAACTATAATATACAATACTCTAAGTCTGTCTAGTCACTACTTTTAACAGCATGCTTTTTAATCTTTTCTTATCTGTGATTTGGGACTGAGAGAAAGTGACCTTAATTGAATCTTAAGTCCAGTGCTTCTTGACATAGTGAGGTAAAGCAGTAGTATTGGTATTAACATAATTATGTTTTTAAATGCATCAAAGGTGAGATATTTAAAGCAAATTAAACAAATGACATTTGTATTTCATAAACTGTATTTAATCTCATGCTTGGCTGTTTTTATGATAGAGTTACAGCAATGGAGAAAATATGGCATGAATGGAAGTGTAACAGATCCCTTCCTAAACAGGTGCTTAGGGTTTGAACATCAAAGTCAAATAGGACAAACAAGGGAGATGGCATTTACTGAGACTGACTATTAGGTGAGTATTTAGGAACTATTTGAATTGAGAACATCACATTACCCAGATGAGACCTACAGAGAAGTCCTAACTTTGAGGTGAAGCACAAGGACTCATTGTTTGACCTAGAACAAATCATTTAACTATTTTATACTCAGGATGCTGTAAAGTTCTTGTGAGGATCAAATAAGAAAAGAGATAAGAATATTTTTTAAATACAAAGCAATCTATATTTTATCCAAACTTTATCAACCTACACTGTTTGAACTTGATTCATTCATTTACTCTGAAAACATTTAGTGAGTGTAGGTACCTTGTTTATTAGGTATGCATAGTGAATGGAACAGATCTAATCCCTTCCCTCAGGACATTTATGATCTACTAAGAGCCACTAATGAGCATACAAATACTGAAACATTTTTTCACAACAGCCTTCATTTAACCTAGTTGCCAGATTAGCTAATATTTTCTATTCCCTTTGCAAAACATATTGACTCATCCCTTGTACACACTGAATGACTAAACTAGTAATAATATGTAATATTTTTGCACAGCAGTTAACAGTTAACACCTTGCAGACAGTTTTAAGTGCTTTGCATAAATGAACTTTAATTTTCACAACAGGATCTCAAGGTAGATAACCATTATTATTCTTATTTTACATACGATAAAATGGAGACAAAAAGAGGTGCAGTAACTTGTGCCTGGTAAAAGCAAGTAGTACATGGTGGGAACAGAATTCTCATTCAGGCATTCTGGCTCTGGAGCCCACAGTTTTAATCACTATGTAACAATGATGGCAAGTCTGTTTCTCACCTGTTAACCTGAAAACTTAATCAAGCTTCAATTATTCCAAAATATGTTTACATCATTTGCACTAGATTTTGTTATCTAATTTCCTTAAGTTTCATATTGTAAGCTTGGAATACAAAATACAAGTTTGATTTTGTATAGTTTAGCTCAAATTGAATATGTTGGTAAGATTTAGAGTCAGTTTTCCTCCCTAAAATAGTTGGGTGAAAATAACTAGAAATCAAGAATTAAATCAGGAGTGGGTGATGACTAAAAGAGTAGATGAATATTGTAGAAACTCAGATGTTTACTGCAGTTGGTTTCATGTGCTCTGTTATACTTAAAATATATATGTGTGTATATGTATATATACACATACACACGTATATACATTTTAATATATATGTGCAAATATATATGTAAATATTTTTCCAATGATCAAACTATTAGCCTTAGCCCTATATAAAATAGTTGGGAAATATTTTGATATTATAAATTCAAATATGTATGTTTTTTATATATACACACATACATACACATACACATACATACATACAATTTTTTTGTAATATCAGATTTAACCAACTTTTTGGATTAACCTACTAATCATGCTGTAACAAAGAAGTATTTCTAACTATACCCATATCTAAACATTAAAACTATGGCTGGGGGGCTGGAGTGGTGGTTCAGTGGTTACGGCACTTGCCTGCCATGCACCAGTATATGGGTTCAAACCCTAGCACCCATGTATACAACTAAGTGTCAGAGCAACAAAAGCAATGGAAAAACTCAATACAAATTTGTTCTCTCTGTCAGTCTCTCTCTCTCTCTCTCAGTATCCTTCTCTCTTAAACAACAATAACAACATAAAAAACTATGGTTGGTATTCTGGGTAGAGCCATATGAGTTTGTTATCCCAGGAGAATAAATCATAGTGTGCTCTACGTAGAACAAAGCACAAATCACAGTGTGCTGGACAGAGGACTATATGGCTCACAGAGTGGACTTATTTTTGTTCCACATGATCCAACTCAGTTCTTTCTTCCAAGTTAGCATGATATGGTAGAAAAGAATCCTGGCCTCTAATTTTAAAAATTAGTCAATTTCTATGTGTTTATGTTCTTGGGAACTAATGTAATCTCTTTCAGACAAGTTTCTTAATTTGAAGTTGGTAATTCAAATAATGTTAGATCAAACGTAGTCAGCCTTCAATGAATAGTAGTTCAATATACCTGAATATACATTAGAAATTGCAAAGTATTAATTTTATTTCTGTGTATGTCTATAAAGCTTCAGTTAAAAAACAAAAAAAGAAATTGCAAAGTATTAAAGTGAATGTTTTTAACATTGTTAAATGTTAAAATTCTTAAATTAACATTCAGATTTTGTAATATTTATTATAATGTACAAGGATTAGCTATAAGTCCATGAGCTCCATGAGATTATAAATCTTGGCTCATTAATTTTCGTATTGATATCTTTACTTAGTCAAATGCTGAGGTCCTTCTTGTACATAGGAGGTACTTATTAGATACATTTTATGCACAGTGACTAGAAATCACCTACACTTAATCAGATAATTTGATGGTAAAATATATGGAATATAAAATATTCATATGCTTCTAATTCTAGAGGTTGTCATATAAGCATTTTTCTTTTCTACATTCCCTCAAAACACCAAAAAAAGTAATGAGAGGGGGAAAATACTGTCCCCAAGAAGGCAAGCAGATTTCCACAATCTCAATGATAAAAATTATGAAGTCCATATACTAAATATTGAAATCTCTTCCTAGATAATTGATCCACTAAGAGATTACACTTGCTGTCTCAGACCACAGCAGTACATGGTTTTCACTGAATGATATATTTGACATTTTTTGTTGTTTCTTTTTTAGATATACATGACATTGACATTGGAATACCCCATGACATAATTATAGAAGTATGAAGTATAGCTTTTTTGAATTCATTCTTCAGTATTTCCCCTTCCTCTCTCTTACTCCATCTCCCTATTCTTTTTGGTTATACATAACAATAGAAGGAACAATGTCTTAATTATAAAAGCATGTAATATAATTAGTTCTAATTCAGTCTCCAGTATTGCCCCTTCCCCTCCCATCCTCACACCCCCCTGTTCTTTCTAGACATATATTCAGAGTCTTAATTAAGGAGATCTTGGCTTCTGGGTGGGGTATAATTAGAGATTATCCTTGTAGAGACACCACCTTATACTCTAGAATGGCAGGGAAAAAAGTCTCAGAGGGATGTTTCACCAACCACCTCATTCTCATCTCTAGTACTTGGTTTCTAAGCCCAGACAGCCTGTCAGAGAAGGTGCAAAAATGAGTTAGGATTCATGCAGCCTCCTTAACTGATCTGAGGGAAAAAGTACTTTCGGTATAAATAAAAATTTTGGAAATAATGTATTTTAGTCATAAGCTGAAGTAGTGGCTACCAACTTCCCCAGCATATTTCCAGGCACCCCATTTCCCTTCACCTGCCTGTTGTACTTACTACCTAGTTGGTTGATACTTCACTCAAAGATGACTAGAAAGGGACAAATGGATGAATATATACATAAAGACTACCATTTTCTCTTTCATATACAGAGAGAAAAACAAGAAAAAAAAACCTTACAAAAGCATGTAGCCTAAGAAATACATGTCCTAAAAATAGTTTAGGAATGAGACAGAAAAAGAAGGCAGCATACAACAATAAAGCGAGATGAAAATAGAGGTAGAAGAGTTCAGGGGAAAAATTAAAATGGAAATGAAAAATATTTCAGGAGTAAAATGTATGTTAGAAACACTGCACATAGAATATTAACCTGGTTAAAAACAAAATCAGAAGCATAGAGGCTAAGTTTCAAAAAATCTGACAAAATAAAATGTATATGGACAAAATAAAGTTTTTATAATGATGAAATATGTAGAAGACAGAAAAGAGCAAACATGTACATGATTGGTGTTTCTGAGAAAAGAGGAAAAAATGAATCAATAAAAATAGAAAAATAAAAAGAAGAAAATTTGATTTGAATCTGCAAATTGAAGGTTATATTATATTCTGGGAAATTTTTATATAGAACTATGAATATCAAGAGATATTTTAGTACTGCTTCCTGAACTCCAAGAATAAAGACAGATTCAATCATATGAACATTTAAGGAAAAAGCCAGCTACATATAAAGGGGAATAAAGGTTGTCTTCCAGTTTCTACATAATGTCAGAATCCAAGGAAGCAATTTCTACATAGTTCTGAAGGAAGGGAAGTGTGAATATAGCTTTATTTTCTGTCAAAGATAATTCAATGGAGAGACATTCTGAAGCAAAGACCTAGATATTGCAGAGCCCTGGAGCTGCATGCACAGACATACACACACATGGACACACGTGTGCACATGATGGGTCAACATCAATAGCTCAAAAACAAAAATCTGAGTATAAGATAATTGGTGAGCACAAATATGATTATAAATAGGATACAAATAAATTATAGTCACAGATTAGAAGTGTTTAAATTATGATTATGTAAACATTTATTTCAACGACTGAGGAGACAATATTGGAAAAAGCATCGGTGAGCTTATTTCCTTACATCTGTGGCATGAGATTAGTAACAATCATCTGAACTTGAAATATATAATAATAATCCAGATTCTGAGTTTTCAATGTTTCTCTCTAGTTTGGAGTGCCCTTGTAGAAAAGAAAATATACTTTGTGCTTACGAGATATTTACCTAAAATTCAGGAATTCTTCTAGTTTTTAATTGCTTATTTTTAGTTATAATGAAGAAAAATTAAATCTAACACCTGAACATTAAAATATCATATATGACTTTATTTCATTTTTCCTATAATGAAGGCTTATGATATTTGTATTTCTCTGGTCTATCCTTGTGTCTTAATACTCATTTATCTATGGAATGGTGTTACCTGGTGTTGCAAGTAGTTGTTGATAAATGAGCTTGGATTACCCCAAATGAAAGTTCCTATGAACTTTCTGTACTAATGTAAAGATTTTATGAAGAATATATATCATCTCAATAAAAAATAATTAGTTTAAAACATTATAGCATTACCACCATCTCTCTTTAGAAAAGTAGTTATTAATGTAAATCTCTGGCTAATGTGTCATAAATTTTGATACTGAAGCACAAAATTAAAATATTATATGAGCAGTAAACTTTCCCCTATTTTAATCTGAAAACTAATTTTACCTAGAAGAACATATTTTAAGAAAGCATATTACAAACATATACCATCTGGGATTTCCAAATAAAGGTATTTCTTAATTTGCATATCCATAACCCCAAAGGTTATACAATTAGTAGGTATGCAGTAGCTTATTAAAGCTATAAATAGAAGCTAAGTTTCTCTTCAACAAAACAGTATGACATAAATTATAATTTTCATGTAAATATATTGTCACTTTTGCATTAACTTTTTAAGGGATGTATGTAAGCCAAGTGTGGCTATAAATTTTAGAAAATTACTAGTATACCTGTGAACACTGAAGCATGCATGGTATTGGATATTAGGAAAAGAAACCTATGCTCTAGTGAAATAAACAATAGTGATTGACTTTCTATTTTGAACCAAAATACAAAATGAGCAACTTGATTCTTTGGTTTAAGATGAATGAAGAGAATCTTGTATACTGCCCCACATTTTCTCCATCCTTAATCACTTTTTTTTGGAGTCATAGATGCTGGATTATAAAACAACATCCTGTAGGAAAACCAAATTTAGCAGGTTCTTAGGATGGGGGCTCTGAGCTGCCTTTCTGTACCCAAAATAGCACTGCTCTTGGAAAGGCAAGAGATCTTATCGTGAGAATGAGCCTGTGTCCTCTCTGCATTTACATGTAATGATTTTAGAATCCATGTAAATCAGCAGTGCATATTTGGAAGGAACTCTTTCAGGATATGACAACTTTCAATCTCTGAAAAAACTCATTTTCTCTATTGCATCTGCAGCTGTAGTACTGAGCCATGCTAACTTCCTATGATCATAGTAACTTTCCTAAAGTTCACTGTTCCTCAAAGTTACCCATGAGGTCTTAATGATTTTTAATGCTTTTGAAATTAGAAAAGGAAATTACTTTCACTATGGTCTTTAACTGGTGTGGCTGTACCTGCAGGAATGTGTGTGCAGTACTGTATTCTCTGAGATCATGATGTGGTTCAGGATAAAGTGTATTAATGTGACTTTTTGCACAGCAGGTAAATGCACTTTGAAGTGGTACTGCATGTCTGAGGATTCTGTTTTGCTTATCAAAAATTATGTCAGTGGTTGTTTAAAAGCATTACAAAATTGTTTTAAGCATTAACAAATTTTAAGAAAGTAGAACGTGTGGAAAACTTCGAAAAAACTACCCATTGAAATAAACAGCAAACATTAAAGATCAAGTCTAATGTTGAATGGTGCAAAAATTTGCAATTTAGTCTAGTATTAAGGATACTAGCCATAGATGAAGTATCTGAATTTGAGTCAAGTTCATACCTTTATTAGCATTTAAACTTTGATCTTTTCAACTAACCTCTCTAAATGTTAGTTTATCTGGAAAATGAAGGATTATGCCATTTCTATCTCATTTAGGATTGCTGTAAAGTAATAAAACACAATTACAGTATCCCTTAAAGAGTATTTCCTAAAGGACATTGCAGTGCATAAAAAATCTATAAGACTCCTGCCAGGTGAGGTGGCCCCCACACCTGTAATCCCATCAGTTTGGGTGGCTGAGGCAGGAGATTGCAAGTTCAAGGCCAGCCTCAGAAATTTATGGAGGCCCTAAGCAAATTAGGGAGAACCTGCCTCTTTATCCATTCAACTGATGAATGGATAAAGAAATTGTAGCACATATACACAGTGGAGTATTACTCAACTGCAAGGATGAATGACATTGTGTCATTTGCTGGTAAATGGATGAAATGGGAGGATATCATGCTGTGAAATAAGCCAGTCTCAAAAAACCAAAGGTTAAATGTTCTCTCTGCTATGTGGAAGCTAACCTGAAGTAAGGAAAAGAACACTTGATCTTAGCCAAAAGGCCGAGAAGCGATTGAAGTAAGGAAAAGAACAGAGGAATGGTCAAAGGGGAAGGAAATGGAGGAAGGAAAAATGAAATAGTGAAATTCAATGGAAGGAATCAGACTTAACTTGCTCATGTTCATGTATGAACATATCATAGTGAATCTCATCAATATATGTATCAATGAGTCACTATAAAAAGGCTTTTTAGTAAAAAATAGAAAGTCCGGTAGAGGGAAGAGAAAGGAGGGGAGTGAGGAGGATACTTGAGGACTGAATTAGAATAAGTTATACTGCATGCTTTTACAAAAATGTTAATGTTTATCTTATTGTCAAATATATCTGAAAAGAACAGGGGGTGGGAGGAAGGGAGGTGAAGGGAAAATGCTGGAAATGAGTTAAAACAAGGTACATTCCAAACTTTTATAAGTATGTCATTGTGTATACTATTTTCACATATATTAAAAAGTTCTTCATATGTATAAAAATTATGTCACTATACTTGGGTATATTAGAATAAATATATATCCCAGAAAGAGGCAAGGCAGCAGGGGATGGGAGGAGGGAAGTGGGGGAGTGCAAGGGGAGATGTTGGCCAAATTATATTGCTATATTGTGTGCTTCTATGAATAAGTGACAACAAATTCCATCAATATGTGCAACTATAATAATGCACCAATTAAAAAAAATAGGGCTGGGGATATGGCTCAGTGGCTAAGCACCCCTGCGTTCAATCACAGGTACCAACCAACCAGACAAACGCAAAAAAATCCCTAAAAGATTCCTTACCTGTAAAATAAAAGTGAGAAGTGTTGATTATTTTCATCATGAAAGAATCAATTGGGTGTGGCAGCACAGACCTGTGATCCTAGCAATTTTGGAGGCTGAGATAGCGCTATTGAAAGTTCGAGGATAGTCTCAGCAACCAGGTGAGGTTGTAAGCAATTTAGCAAGATCCCATCTCAAAATAAAAAAATAAAATAAAATAAAAAGGATTGAGGATATAGCTGAGAGACAAAGTGCCCCTGTGTTCAATCCTCAGCACCAAAAAAGATTGAAAGTGGCATATCTTTGCTGCTAATTGATAATTGCTTCAGTTCACGGGGCTATAATATTTTTTTACTTGTAAAATAAGTTATAAGAAGCACTATTCATATTTTCTAGGAACACTTTGAATCAAATTTAATAAACACTTGCGAATCTCAGACAACCAAGTATCTTGATCATTTTATAGAAAAGTATATTCAAAACTAATGTGAAAGTGGAAATAACTTAAAGCCCAAAGTAGTTACATTTTTCCAAGGAAGAGGACAATCAATAAAAGCAGATACACAATGGATAGGGCTCTTCAGGGATGCTGGGGATAAATTGTTACAATTTTTTTTCTTCCTAGGGTTCCTGGAGACAAGTTTGATACATATTGTGCTGCATGCCTTTCTAGCAAGTAGATTTCATTTTTTCTAAGATGACAAGCAGTGATAATACTTTTTGAAATAAAACTTTGGGGAAAATAAAGGCTACGGAACACTGAAAGTTTTCATCATTTTTAAACTATGGTGAATATTTACAATTTTCTCCCAATTGTTATCTATAACAATTTATACTATGTCACAGAATTTTAAAATGGAAAATCAATCTGAAGGGAAAGGAGAGAGGATATTTTAGAAAAGACTGACCTGTAGAGGGGGATAGAGGAGATGTGGCAGTGAGGAGGTGTTTTATCTATTCTATTTGGGGCTCAATTCCCTCCTTGTAAAACAAGTGGTTGGACTAGATGATCCCTTTCAGCTCTTGTGATATTCTTTATACTTTGTGACATAGTAAGTACATCACTCACTGGAGTCTTTATCGATTTGTCTGAATCAGTACTGTACACTGGGCAGTGTATAATAACACAGATTTCATCAATGATGTTATCATTTTATGTGATTTTTAAATTGCAGCATAATGATTGTGCATATTTATGGAGTGCAATGTGATTATTTTGACAAATGTATACAATGTATGATGGTAAAATTCAGGCAAATAGCATATCCGTCACCTCAAGCATTTATCATTTCCTTGTATTAACAGCATTCAAAATCTTTTCTTCTAGTTATTGAATTATACAATAAATTTTTGTAAGCTGTAGTCACCCTCTTGTGCTACTGAACACCAACTATTCCATCATTGCATCTATAGCTAACGTTAAGGGCATCAGTAGGCTACAGAATACACATTTCCATGCTTATGGCAGCTCTATTTCCAGTAGCCAGGGTATGGAATCAACATAGGTATCCATTGATGGATGAATGGATAAAGAAAATAGTGTACATATGAAATATTCTTCATCTATAAAGAACCAAATTTTGTCATATGTGACAACATGGGTAGGCCTGGAGAGTCAAAAATGATTTGACTGGTCTTGGGATTTTTGGCAAATTATTATAAATTTTTAAACCTCTGTATTTTCATATTATCAAATATAGAAAATACTGTTTATATATCAGAGTGCTTGAAATGATAGAAGTAATAACACTTTATCAAAACTAGGCACAAGTACTCCTGGGATTTTTGGGATAAATACATAGGAGCCCAGGCTCTGGAGTTAGAAGACCTGGGACAGAATTCCAGCTTTGCCACATGTTACCTGAAGGCCCGTGGGAAATTACTTCTTGTCCTTCTACTTCAGTTTCTTCTTTTGTCTGTGTAGGTCATGATAGTACCTACTTCCTAGGGCTGTTACGAGAATGAGATAAGTTCTTATGTGTAAGCTGCTTAGCAAAGTACCAGGCACAGGTAAGTTAGCACTTTACGTATTTGCTATCGTCATCATCACTGTTGTACAAAGCTCAGTATGAATGTGGTGCTTCATCTTTAAAATTTAATTTTACTAAAACATTTAGGAAAAAATACTATTGTATATTATACCAAGCATGCTTATATTATATAACATAATTTCCGTAAATATTGATGATAAAACCTAAAGCAGCACTATAAAATACATTCTGGTACTCTGAATGCACTTTGCAGCATTACTCTTTTTTATTTTATTAGTAATGCTGCATTCTACTTCACTTCTAATCTCATGAGTAATTTATCATTAAAAAATTAAATAGGCATGGGCTGGAGAGGTGGCTCACTGGTAGAGTGCTTGCCTGGCATGTGCAAGGACCTGGGTTCAATCCCAAGCAACACATACACAGCTAAGTGGAGGAAAAATGAAATCAGATAAAAAAATAACTGTCTCACTCTTTCTTTAAAAAAAAAAAGAATATGCTAATTCTTTTTCTTTTAAAGAGAAGGACAGTTAGAAAGAGGGAGAGACAAAGAATCAATTTTTATTGAGTTTTTTCACATGGCTTTCTTTGCTCTGACACTTAGTTGTGTACATAGGTGCTGGGGTTTGAACCCGTGTACTTGCACATGCCGGCAAGCACCGTAACCACCGAGCCACTGCTCCAGCCCCAGAATATGCTAATTCTTGAGTATAAGGAGTAAGAAAAAGATTATGCAGGAAAGGTAAAGCAGAAAAGCATTTTATAATTATAGTATGGACAAATCTCATATCTTCTTCACTCCAAGCTTATTCTGTATTACACAGATTTTACTTTCTTTTTTTAAAGAGAGAGAGAGAGAAAAAAATTTTTTTATTTAGTTTTTCATGTGCCTTTGGTTGCTTCAAGTCTTCGTTGGGTACGTGGTGCATGCCCGGCAAGCACCATAACTGCTGAGCCACAGCTCCAGCCCCCAGATTTTACTTTTATAACACTTAAATGCTTAGACTGGTATCTTTGATCACCAGAGTCTTAATTGAATTTAACAATTTGAGATTCTAAAGATATATATTGTAAACTCCCTACTATAGTTGTTCAAGATCCATGGTAAATGTTTTTTGAAAATATTGGTTTAATTGTAGGTTCAGAAATCAATAAATAATGTTAGCCATAAAGGAGTATAATAAACATTTATTTCTGCATATATGTGAAATCCTGCTAAGTTCTGCACATACAAAGATGGATAGCTCTAATATTTTCTGTTAAGGAATTCTCAGCATTTGGGGTATGGTGAACAATGTTGGTTGGCTGAATAAGTAGTTCTTCCTAACCTTATTGCTTGCATGCTAAAGCACTGAAAAATTACTTTTGATATGTGAGCAGAAATTTCCTGGAGGTAATAGGGTGGTAGGGTGGTAGGAATGCTTCTGTTTTCCTACTAGAAAAAATTTAGGCTGGTGCTGTCCTTTCTTCTCTTGCTTTAAGCACAAATCTAAAGCCTGCGGGGTCACCAGTCACATTGGGACCATGAGGTGGTAAGCCAAAAATAATTGGAGCTTTATTAGGCTTCATGTCATTAAGTTACCAATTCAAAGCTAGATACCACTATTTACTGATTTTATTTTTTGGTAAATGACAATTTCTTTTGTTTAAACATTATTCGGCTTTCTGTTATATCAAATATTATCCTAATTAATGTAGGAAGAAGATAGAATTACCTACATGTAATTGTGAAACATGTTAGTTGTTATAACTACAGTAGCAACTTTTCTAAATAACATTTTAAAATGTTGCATGTAATCTTCTTCCCTAGTTCATGTGTGTTCGTGTGTGTGTGCATGTGTCCTTACATGTGTGTTATCAGATTATTTTCTTTATAATGTCATAGTCTGACAAATAGTTCCCCAAAAGCAAGTTGAAAGATATCTTATGCAGAGGGAAGAGATATATCATAATGGAAGACCAGAGGATCAAGTTTGAATCCTTGAGGCATATGAGAGAGGTGGCTGAAGAAAAATATATTAGGATGACAGTGTTCTTGTTTATACACAAATTTCAGAACCAGAGAAAACCAGAAATGAAAGCAGAGAGGAAACACAGAAAGTACAAAGCATAACACAGAACCAGAATGCAGACAGGTGTGGTCTGGTAAAAGGAAATAAGAGATTTGATGACAGAGGAATGAAATAAAAAGTCTACCAGGAGACTATAGATTATTTCTGTTCTATCAATTTGTGCCATCAAGTATGAGCAATAATCACAAATGGAACTAAAGAGATAATAAGCATATAAGAAAAGTTTTCCAAAGAAACTTAGGAAGATCATGATAAAAATTATTCACTAGCTCAAAGAAAGCATAATACATATGACATAGGCAATAAATTTTTTTAAAAAAATTTTAAAACCTGAAAAATATCTATAATCAGAATCAAAGTATAAATTCCATGGAAAACAGATGAAAAAAGTAATACCTATCAGGAGAAAAATGGGAGATAAAAGTTTTACATAGAACATATTAGAAACAGCAAAAACAGGAAATGGAATGAACATAATTGAAGACAAGTTAGGATTATGGAAGGGAGAAAATGAAATTTATTGTCCCAAGGGCTCATTAAATGTCAAAAACCTATAGCATGATGTCTAAAAATTCGAGGACAATGAAGTATAATCCAAGATTTTATATCTACCTGATTTTTCTTTGAAATATAAATAATATCAATATAAATTCACATTCTCAAACCTACAAGAAATCAAGTAAAATTGTGTAAATCCTCATCGAAGGAAAAATAAAAAGAAGGAAAAAAATGAATAACCCCAATGGAAGGAAAGCCCTGGAAAGTCCTTATGCATCAGGACCTTCTCTTTCATTTTTCTTACAAGGCTGTCACTTGCAAACATGCCTGCGCTTGCCTAGTGGAGAGTGAGAAATGGCATGGAGCAGGGATGTGCTTACTGTGTTAATTGGGATCTCTTAGATCTACCAGCTTGCAAGAGCCAGGAATATAAATGAAGCTGTCCTAGACTGTCCAGTCCCTACAGTGCTAGCAGATGACCTGAGATCTGCCAAGCCATCCCAGATGAGAAGAAATGCCTAGCTTATCCACATCGTTATGAGAAAATAAAGCAAAAGATGAATAATCCCCCCACCTATCAAAACAAAACAAACTAAAATTTGGCCTACCAGGAGGTGGATCAAGACAAAGAATTCAAGTTAGAGGGATTCCAACTAAAAAACTGAAGATAAATTTTCTTTCATTCTTTTTCTTTTTCTTTTTTTTAAAGAGAGAGTGACAGGCTAGAGCAGTGACTGGGCGGTTATTCCTCTTGCCCGGTATGCGAGACTACACAAGTTCAAGCCCCAGAATCAAGTACACAGCGAGGTCTCAGAGCAACAAAAGCCACATGAAAAACTTAAAAAAAGAAAAAAAGTTTCTCTCTCTCTCTCTCTCTTTCTCTCTCTCACTGTCCTTCTTTCTTTAAAGAAAAGAAAAAGAAAAGAAACATTTATCACAGTTCATTAGATATATCAACTTTGTTTAAAGTTCTGTATTTGATTAATTCAAGAAGAGTTACATTTAACATAGTGCATATATTTAATATAACAAGGGGTAACATGAGAGTCCATTTCAGAAAATTGTTCTTCACTACTTGATGATCTTTTTTTTCCCTATATATTCTCCTACACATATTTGAATCAAAATATCTGAAATGGTAGATATTTTGGAATGAACAGATTATATTTTCTTCATACTTTTGATTTACTTTGAATTTTATTGAAGTAGTACTTTTTAAAAAAATGAAATTATTAATTTTTTATAAATACAGTATAGAGTAGAACAGTTCTGCCATACTTATTTGTAACACATTATATATTTTTAAGTGGTAGGAATACATTTTACATGGAAACCCTGATAGAGGTTTCAAAGAAAGGTCTTTGCTTCATGCGTTTAGGTTTTAGGAATCTGAATTGCAAGTTTGATCTAATTAAAATCTCAGTGGGGGTTAAATTGCATACAGTGTAGAAGTCCTGCTTGTTAAATATCTTATTTCATGATTTTAGTAATTAGCAGAAACATCTGATACTTAAAATTTAAAAAGAAGTTCTATAAGAAATGCACCTTTAAAGGGCTATTTTAGGTTTAAAGAGTCATATCAAAGAGAACAATAGGTTAGTCAAGGAGAAAAAATAATCAAGAAATGATTTTAAATTTAGCAACTTTAATTTCAGTATGCATATAGTGGGACAGGAAAAAGATATAGTTTATCCAGTTCTTCGAAATCCATGGTGAGTCACATTCTAATTTCATTTTAATACATTGATGATAAATGGCAACTGGAATAAATTCTAGTTATGTAGTCACATAGGTATAATTGTTGAAGGTATGGTTAGACACCAATAAATAATAAATGATTTTAAGGTGGTAATTTTGAAGAAATAAATGGAACAAATATATCAAGTATAATTTGAATATTTAAAGGTATTTGTGTATTTCAGTGTTAAAGACTTTAAATCTTATAGATGCTGATGGTGTTACAGTTGTTCAAGGCTGAAATGAATTTAAACATTTTATCATATTACTTTTATGTAACTGTTATTATATAACATACACTTTCTAAGATACAACTCTAAATATTCTAAGTTAAATAATTTAGAGTTGTACTTTAGTTGATAAATAATAAATTTATAAGAGAACAGAAAAGATCTGGAGGATTCATCCACAGGAAAAAAATCTGAGTTTGTGGAAATACAAGTTGAGGAAACTACAAAGTATGTGAACATAAAGCTATTCTTTTCAGATCTGTTTTAACTTTTTGCAAGTTGGTAAGATATAAAAAAAGGATATTAAAAAATAAACAAAACTGTTATTACACAGCTATAAAGCAATGCAAAAATAAAACACCAATCATTATAGAGAAAGCTGAATAAATACAGGTAAGTGGTGTGATACAGATACGAGAGTAGAGCTTTAGAGTCAGGCAGAAGTAAGTTGAAAACCTGGCTCTGCCACTTCCTGTCTCTGTGAACTTGTGTCTTCACTTCTATGTTCCTGGATTTCCCTGTTTTAAGCAGGTATGGTAGTGTTTACCTTGCAAGATGATTGTAAAGTACATTTCAACAGGTGGCAGATAATTACTGTAACAGTAGAATAACTAGGAGCATACTAAATTTAGAAATGAATTAGTCACGAAAATAATGGAATAAAATCAACAAAGCATTACATTTGTTATGCTTGGTACATTTAGAGATTTGTTGCTATTTGGGACCACATGATGACTTTTTCTATCTATAGATATTCACCTTCTCCTCCTTTATTTATCCTTCTTTTAGCAGCAATGCTTTGTAGCCACTACATGTACAGAAGTTTCAACCACACATAGCCTATTGCCCATGAGGTGAGAGATATGATGAACAGGTAAAGAAAGAAGTAATTTCAAGTTGGAAAATACAGTGATGAAAATGAACTAGGGGTGAGATAAAAATATGTGGGTGGGGGAAGTCATTTGAGTAGGTCTGTTTAGATCAGTACCGTTTCTCCTTCAATGTGCCACTTCCACATTGATTAGGAGATTGCCAAAGATGTGACAGTTTTTAAGGTGCAGGGTTTTGATCATGTGTCATCATTTCCTATTGAACAGAAACACTGGCTTTGGGAATCATCATTGTATAGAATGAAAAGGTATTAGCATTTATTTTTACTAGAAAAGAATCAATAACAAAGGAAAGATACACATCAATGAGTTTGTAGAAAAAAATACCAAAACAATGTTTGTGTACTCTTTCCTATTTTTGTGACTATCTTTATAAAACTACCTTGAGGCTTTGGCTAGTAAATTGTGACAAATATAATCTTCCTAATTTTGTCCACTTCTTTAGGGTGATACAGGCTAATAACAGAATCTCTTCTTAAAGAAATGCATTTTACTAGAGATATTTTCCCTTTGGCAGGAGGTACTAATGGCTTTGTAGGACTAAACAAATTTGTACTGCTGTTTAGACAAAGAATCATAATAAAGAAAGTGCAAAGTTTACCAAAACCCAAAAATATTGTATAAAGATAAGAGGTTGCAAATAATTGACATGCTGTAAGTTTGAAAAACATTCATCTATAACTGTACTAATATTTCAAAAGCATTGTTTATGTTAGAGTAAGGGTTTCGACTGCATGCCAGAACTGTCAGTTGTCTTGACTTACGATAGGGTTAGTTTTGCAGTCCTCTGTTAGAACGAATTGAGGTGGCAGGCAATAATGGTACTTTCCACTGAAGAAATCGCCTACAAATATTTTATGTTTCAAAAGTTCTGTAATCAGCATTTCTGAGTGCGAGCCATATGGGAATAAAAAGCTGACAGAGAGGAAGTGTCAGACATGATGCAGGGCGGTGGGGGGAGGATTTCCTTACATGTGCCACAACTTTAACAGGGAAGCAAGATATATCAGAAATGCTCTGGAAAAACGCATTTAGGTGCATTTCCAACTTCAGTTTAAAAGCTTCTGAGTTTTCTCACCTTCTTTCATCCCCATAATCATCATTTTATTCTTTAATGCACATGAATATCAATAGTTGGTTTAAGACTTGTGTCCTTGTGACTTTGTTTAAACAGAGGATATGTAGATTATGCGACAGATTCAGATTATTGATATGTAGACTTGCAAAACAAAGTCTTACACTGAAAGCAGACAAAGAGAGAGGAGGAAGGATGATAAGGAAAAAAGGGAGGTTACAATGGGCAGGGATAAATAAATTTTGTGCTCTAGGAATCTACATTATTCCCTTGTTATTTCAAAGGGTGATCAGCAGAAGCAAGAGATAGGTGGAATGGATTTAAAAAAAGGGAGGAGGGCAGTTCTGGGGAGCCATTATTGGTCAACTTATCTTGTTTTGTTGTGTGCTTGTATGAATATGTAACAAGAAATCCCATCATTATGTACAAATTTAATGCACCAATAAAAATATCTTCCTCTGAAACCTTTTAATAGAAATCAAAATTCAGGACTTCCCCTTGATTCATTGACCTCAGTCAATCATGTATGTATTGATCAGTAGTCAAATGCCTAACTGAGACACAGTGAAGTTTCAATAGACCTATGTAAGCAGGTGGTTTTTCCATTTTAATTTTACTTTTTATTTCTTTGAATCAAAAAGCAGATAACTAAATTTGTTTATTTTAGTTAAGTGAGAAAAATGGTTCAACTTAATATGTGTACAAACGTTATCTTCACTTATTATTTGTAACCTATTGCTTTAGAACATTCATGCCAGTACAGAAATTCCAAAACATATATTTTTCACAAGATATAAGAAACACGTACACAGTACAATCTCACAAGTAAAATTTCTATTTTATTCTGCACTTTGGTTGATGCATTGCAAATATGTTAAAATTAACCACCTTCAGAGAGAGGTAACGTGATCCTATTTAAAAAAAAAACACAGTAACCTCTTAATTGTACTGATTTCCTCAGTTAACTAGTAAGACTCTAACTAGTCTATAAGGGAATAAAATTAGCATGCACCAATTAAATTCTACATAAGGGCAAAGAAATGACTAATATTTTTTTCATTAGTTGAATATGGACTTACAATTGAGGGGGAAATCATTATCAAACAAGCAAGAACCAATGTATATTTACATAGTTAGCCAAGGCTGATGCCATGTCATGGTTTCCTCCCTTGGGTTCCCCATGGTTCTGTTTCCTCCAAAAGAACCCCTGTGTTAAATAGAATTCTTGTGAAGGTCGGAGATCTCCTTCTGAGTTGATTCCAGCATACTCCCTCCTTCCAGTCTTCAAGATATCCTTTCTATTCCCTCCCCCCTTGTTGCCCCCCCCCCATGTCTCCAGGTATCCTAGGCAAGTTTCCCCTATTTGTGTAAAAATTCATACATTTTGAGGTTATTATTAGCTTGGCCATCTAACATACTGGTTTTGGTTGTATTCTAGCTTCCACAAATGAGAGAAAATATTCACCCCTTGAGTCTCTGAGATTGGGATACTTCACTTAGCATAATTTTTTCCATCTCCATCCATTTGGCTGCAAAAGCCATAATATCATTTTCTCTAATGGCTGAGTAGTGCACAGCTAAAGAATTAGTCAAGAGTGTCAAGAGAGACAAAATGGGAGAAAATCTTTGCCTGCTACACCTTGGACAGAGGGCTAATATTCAGAATATACAAAGAACTAAAAAAAACTAAACAACAAAATCACAAATAATCCAATCAATAAGTGGGCTACAGATCTAAAAAGAAACTTCTCAATAGAGGAAGTCCAGAAAGCCCATAAATATATGAGAAAATGCTCTACATCATTAGCAATAAGAGAAATGCAAACCAAAACTTCAATGAGATTCCACCTCACTCCAGTTAGAGTGGCAAAAATGAGGAATATGAACAACTACAGATGCTGGAGAGGCTGCAGGAAAAGAGGAACACTGTCACATTGCTGGTGGGACTGCAAACTGGTTCAGCCACTCTGGAAAGCAGTGTGGAGACTCCTCAAAAAATTAGGGCTGGAAGCACCGTATGACCCAACTATCCCACTTCTGGGTATTTTCCCAAAAGAGTTAGAATCAGCATATTATAGAGCTATGGCTTCATCAGTGTTTATAGCAGCTCAATTTACTATAGCTAGATTATGTAACCAACCCAGATGCTCCTCACTAGACCAGTGGATTAAAAAACTTTGGTACATATATACAAAAGAAATGACTATTATTTGCCACTTGTTATCAGATATGTTTATAAAGTTTACTTGAAATACTGGATGTGAAATAGGCTTCATGGTAAAATAAATATCAAATTTGCATTGGTTAAATACAGATTATTATATACTGTAGAATATATAGTATTACATAGGATATGTATAGAATATATTATATGTCTATATTATGTTATTATAAAAGTATGTATTATAAAAACTATATATGGATATAGTTTTTCAAGATTGGGGATATATTATGCTGTTTCTCCAAAGAGGTGCTGGATATTAGGATCTCTCTCTTTCTCTGCTAGGGATCAAACCCAGGGCTGAATACTATTTTATTCCACTGAGTTACATCCCCAGCCTCCACATTCTATTTGATTTAACACTATTGAAGTTGGCATGTACTTTGGGAAATATTTATGTAAACCTTGCTTTAGGACTTTATTGCAGCATGTGAGACTCTATGCTTGAAGTATTCAAGATTATTCAGCATTAATTATTTTTTAATTTATGTTTTATTAATGCATTATTGTTTTACATAATGATGGGATTAGTTGTCACATATTCCTAGATACACACAAATCAGCAATAAAATTTGTTCAATATCCCCCCACTCTGAACCCCTCTACCTCCCTCTTTCCATCCCCGATCCTTAGCATTAAAGTCTGGAACTAGACCCTGGTCATTGAGAAAGGTGGTCTATTATCATGTGTTAAAACCAGGTAATGTGTAATGTTATACAACCTAATACTTTTTTAGAGATGTTATGGGAAGGGGAAGGAAGGGATAAGGGTGGGTAACTGGAGGGGCACTCTTGGGGGTAAATCTAGTCTTCAGAATCTATATACATTATATATTATTTTGTTAAAAATTTGTATGATTGTTCAACAAATAAATTTCTCAATAAAAAAGACACCAAAGAAAGGAAAGGAATGGTGAAAAGGGATAAAAAGCCATGAACATTATTTTTTTTTCAGTTTTATCCTAGATTAGTCATAGGCACAGGCATCATGGCTGAATAATCAGAACAGTCTGATTTTTGCAGGAATTGAATGTGGGATGAGGTAATTGTGGAAGGATGCACAGAGTATTTGAATTCAGAGGGATATTGTAATTATGTTTGAGTATTGCAGCTAAAATACTGCCTGTGCTAGTGGCCTTTGGACAGAACCATGGCATTGTAAGCAGTATCACAATTACCATAAAAGTGTTGCTGCAACTGATGATAGTATTCCACTCAGAAGCCACAAGTCTTATGAAGAGTATATTTAGCTGTCTTTGTCCTTTCCTAGTCTAGTCTACTTAGTTGATTTTAACAATGGTTTTTGTTTATATGAAGATATCTATAACCAAATACATGTGTATGCAATATGGCCAGTGATTCTGAAACTTAAGAAATGATGTGTTTTACATGATAACTTAGCACCTGTTAACATGATTTTTGCAAGCAAGTAACTAGGTGTACTAAAAGAAATGGTTAATTTCTGAACTGATCATTAGAGCCATTAATCTCCCAGCTATAAGATAATTTACATGTGTCCCCTTTGTCAAAGGTAGAAATGTTAGACTACCATAAATAAACATTTTCAAAGAATTTTTTTATCTGTTTTCTGATTTTCAAATCTATGCACCTTAATAATGGAAGCAACTCTTATATATAGCTTGAATTTAGATTCAACCTGTAGAAAGCATTATTTTTCGTATCATTAAATTAATTCAGCTAAACATTAAAAACATTTTTCACTGTTATAAAAATGCCTTTCTATCAACACAGAATGTAAACAGTGACCTGAGATGACTCATATTATTCTGAGTTAGTTATTTCAAGTTATTTGTTCACTGGGGCAAAGGCAAAGTTACTTTGATGTATAAGTTGAGGATTATAGATAAGAATTACTATTGTGCAAGAACTATGTATTCTCTTGTCAAAGAGAATGTGAGGAAAATTCAAACAGGAGAAATTAATGAATTGGCTCCATTTCAATCTGTACAAGAGCATAGAGATTACCCAATCCAGCTTCTGTTTTAAGATGAAGAAACTGAGCTCCTAAGAGTTGCTGCTTCTGGGGTATGGTTAGCCAAGTATGTACTGACCATCTCAGAACCTAGGTCTTCAGATTCTAAGACTAGCATCCATTTCTGCATCTTTGTTTCCCCAATTTCCAATTCCTAGTCATGGTAAAAATCTCATTGAAAGAGAAATGCCTAGTTATAGGAAATGCAACTATAGGGATGAATAAATTTCCTAAGCCGCTCAATGGTGGTGGTGAGGCTATTAGAGAGAGAGAGATCAAGAGAGAAGTGTAAGGTGGGAAGAAGACAGAAAAGAAATGGATCTATAACTTAAAAAAAGAGAGAGAGAGGGACAGTGAGAGAGACAGAGAATGAGACAACTTTATTTAGTTTTTCACATGGCCTTAGTTGCTCCAACACTTAGTTATGTACATGATGCTGGGGTTTGAACCCGGGTCCTCGTGCTTGCCAGCCAAGCTCCGAAACTGCTTAGCCACCACTCCAGCCCCGGATCTATAACTTTTTAATATCACCATTTGCTTTCATATGCATTAAAATAATGTGCATATACTTTTTGTGTACTGGATATGTTTTTGACAATATATTTTTGTAAATCAAATCGTGCAATTAATATCTACTAGAAGATCCCTGTGGTAGCTTTCTTTGTAAAATTATTCTTTTTGAATCTCAACTACATTTTTCCATTTCTAATGTTAGATGGTTATTATGTAAAATTTTTAGGTAAGAGAGTCTTAATTCAAGCTGATGAAAAAGTCTAGAGACCACATGTCTGTGTAACCTATTCTCCTTCTCCCAATCCTCCTATCACCCTACTTCTGTTTTGAGTTCCTACTGTACTTTCTTTCAGTTTTAGGTAAATTTCTGAGAATACCTAGCATTCCTGAAATGAGCTCACAACCCAGATTTAATGATTTCACTGTTAAGCCATTAATTTATTAAATCTGTAACCCATTTTTTTACCTATTAAATCTGTAACCCATTTTAATTCCTAACTTCTCTTCTCACTTTTTTTTAAATTCAACAGAGGAGTTTGAAATCTACTGAATCAGCCCTTGGTCACTTTCCAGCCAGTTGTGCATGAGTAATTGACTTTGGCTAGGCATACCAAAATTAAATTCTCAGATTGCCTTAGCTTTAAAAGAATTGCACTAGCATTCTTCTCTACTCTTCATAATGCATTTCCAATAGAAGTTTATTGTAATTGTCAGCAGCAGGGGGGGAGGGTGGGGTAGGTTGGGGAGGTCTTGTTCCCATACTGATTGACTTTATAGCAGGCTTGCTTTTATTGGATCCACACATCTAATTCATATTAATTCAATGGAAAGAGCCCTGTAATGGGAGGCAGCAGATCAGATTCCTATTTCTTGAATAAATTATATAACTTCACAGTTTCTTTATAGATATAGGGCTGGAGGAGATGATCTTTAAGATTCCTTCCTCATTCTTCATAATTCTGTGACTACTAAATTGGCCCTAAATTCAATTAAAAGGAAGATTTTATGAAAGTAGGTATTTTTCTCTCATAGAACTTACCAGGTAGCAGTAAACATCATCTACATGAGCAGGTTAGCTTCATTTCTCTTGCAGTTAACCTTCTTGAGCCATCAACTCTCCTCATCAACTGTCTTGTCCATTTTGTTAGCAAGGATGGAATGAGTCTTCTTCTACTTATGTCCCTCATCAGTTATTAATATAGTAGCATTTCTGTAAATCTGTTCTAAAGCCTCTTTTTGGGGAGCACTTAGTAATTTATCTAAACATTCATGTAAATGGTTTTCTTGAGATTATATAACAATCTTAAAAGCCATCCTCAGAAAATCAGGTGTAATCAGCTGCTTACATTTCTGTGAGAGTCTTTCAGAATTGTTAGAAATGTAAAGGGAATGCTATCATGATTATTTCCATGGATAGTAAAGCCATGGTAGTTTTAATTGTGAAAAACAGCAATCCCATAAATTGAACTGTTAGTTAGATAAATGCATGCCTTGAATTAAAGTTGACAGAGCAATGACTGGTGAAATCTGGTCACTGATCTAAAGCCAATACAAAAAATTAGGTAACCTTCAATAACTTTTAATTACCATTTCAGAGTAAATTTATATTACTAGAGAAAGATTTTCAGGAAATAAAACCTGTGATAGTATACAAATATGAAAATTTTGATGGTCCTGTAATCTCTTTGTCAGTGATGTGAAGTCCAACTAAGCATAAATGATATAATACAGTGAAATGGTGACTATCATTTGCATGAAGACATGAAATATACATCTTTCATTTTCACTTTCTGGCTAAGTTAAGCTCCATTTCATCCTAAACTAACCCAGATCCAGTTTTTATGTTTCTAGAAGCACCATTTATAGGTTCACATTTAATAGGATTTCTTTTATGACCTAAAAGGGATACTGCCTGAACACCTCTATTGTCAGATAAGAAAGGCAGTAGTGATTGAAGCTGGATTAATGGATCTTATTGTCTAATCACATTCTGATCCGTTCTAGCTAACAAAATCATACTTTTATGAGCAGTTGGTGAAAATTGATGATATTAATTTATATATTGTATGCTCATTTGTCCAAATATTCAAAATATTATTTTTCAGGAGCCTTCAGCTTTCTCTTGAAAATGTTAATCAGTGGGGAACCCACGCTGAGCATCCATGACATGTGATTAGCCCTAGATAACTAAGTGTATATTCATTTGTTCTGGAATATTTGATAATGTTTCCCCCTCAATTGTAACTATATATCATCTAATAAATAATAAATTAAAAAAAAAGAAAATTTTAATCAGAAGACTAGTGATAAGTTCAGATTTCAGTGCACATTTAGCAATTTATTATTTTGTCAATCATTTTACCTTGTAGTTCAGTAATAGGTCTTTCAACTGAGAATTTTGAAAGCATAAAATAATACTCATATTTTAGAAAGAAAAACATTTTGATAAATGAAATGTTTGGGTCTAATAATCATTTGAATTTGATTAAAAGTAATATGAACAACTTTAATTTTCAAATCAGTGTTTTATGTATTTCTATAGTGTTTCAATTATATAAAATTTTGGCTCATATTCAAATTTACTATAATTAAACATATACACTTAAAAATTGCAGTTGGACCACCTATTTGTGAATTCTATATCTGTGGATTCATTCAATCACAGATTGAAAATATTTGGAATAAAATGTATCTGTAGTGAACATGTTACAGACCTCTTTTCTTGTCATTGTTCCCTGAGCAATACAGTATTATAATATTTGTATGTTATTTGCATTGCATTGGGGATGATTGTGGAATGATGTCCATAGTTTATATACAAATCTTATATTATTTCATATAAGGGAGCAGACCATTTTCAGATTTTGATATCCACAGAAGTCTTTTATTCAATATCTTTTTCCATCCTTTTACTTTTAACTTACTGTGTCATTATATTTTAGTTGTGTGCTTTGCAAAGAACATAAGAATTCAATTTAAAATATCTATTCTTTGACAAATTTAATCACCTTTTTATTCTTATTAATATATTTTCACATATATCTAGATTTTATTTTGTACTATGGTTGTATACTTCATGTACTTGCTATGCTTTTTAAAAATGGCATTGTCAGGGCTGGGGCGGTAGCTTGGAGGTCATGGCACTTGCCTGGCATGCTTGAGGACCTGGGTTGGAACCCCAGCACCACTTATGCAATTAAGTGTCAGAGCAACAAAAGCCACATGAAAAACTAAATAAAATTGATTTTTTCTCGCTCTCTCACTGTCACTCTCTCTTAAAATAAGAATAGCATTGTTTTCTATTTTGAATTAAAAGTTTTTTTCTTGCAACAACTACAAAAACAATAGTGTTTGCCACACACTTGTGGCACATGGAAGGAAACATTTATTTCTGCCTGTGTAGTTATATAATTGCAGCTTAGGATTGTGTAAGAAGATGGATGAAACATAAGTCAGGTAAAATGCACAAAAACTGTCGATATGCCATATTAGGAATTTTGTTTGCATTTTGTGGGCTATAATTGTCAATACTGAAAGATTTATGTAGGGAATTGGCATCATCCATCTCATTTTAGAAATATAATTACAGTTGTTACAGGAGAATGAATTGGGATGTGAATGGTGTGGAGAAGTGAGGGGATACAGCTGAGGCTAGGGGTAGAAAGTACAAGTAGAAAATCACTGCAATAATCCAATTGATGAATGGTGAAGCAGTGGAGGTGAGCATGAACAAGAACAAATACATTTTCAATGTATTCAAGAGTAAGAATCAATAGGTCGTAATGACTAGTTATGGGTGTGGAAATGGAATGGATAACTGCAGGTTTCTGGCTTGGGTGATTGAACACATGGGTGAGTCACGGAGAAAAGAATAGGAACGAATAGCAAATTTAAGGACTTCCTTTGCTGAGTAAGGAATTCTCTTATAGACTGTTATAATGAAATGAGATATAAGATTATTTAATGAAGTATATAGATAGCAAACCTGCTCAGAAAGTAATATGAACAAATAGGGAAATAGTTTCCTAATAAAGAGGGAAAAGAACATGCAAGAACCATGGATTTAGTGAAAACAATATATAGGAAGAGTACTTCATTATATGAATAAAAATTAGGAATATATTTACCTAAATGGCAAGCATTTAGAAGTCTTACATGAGATTGTAAACAGACAATTTGTTTAAGAATATTCTAGATAAATTTTAGAAATTTTAAAATTTATTAGTTGCTGAGGGGACACCAACTTAAAACTGATATTAAAATCAAATCTAGTTGATATAATTTAATAAAGATAAATCAAACAAGAAAGTATTTATAGTTATTTGGTAATAATATATACCTTGTACTTTAATTGTATCATGGTAATATTCATTTTTATAAGACCTTAGCTTCTGAATAGATAGGCTAATTTGGTCACAACCAAGGAAAATTTAACATGAGGATGCTGAAATAAGACAAAGCATTGTGTTATGAAATACTCTATGACATCTAAAAATTTGGGGAAGTTAAGTGACTTTGTTAGTATTAATATATATAACTTTCCCTGCTATCAGGTTTATCTGGTTTATATATTATCTTCTGTATTTAATCCAAGATATTAAATCTTTTATTTAATGTCATAAGCTAGTAATATTTACAAAGCTGAATCATGCACTCTCGACAGGTTTATTATTGCTGAACATTTACAGGTGTTAGCTCACATGGAATTGTTTACAATAACTGTTTTAAGAAGGTAATTTTAGAATAAAATTTTCAAATACCTCCTTAGTATTTTTAAATGTACCTTTAGAAAGCACTTTCTCCTGATAAGAAGAATAAGGAGAAAATCTGAGTAGACTCTAATTAATTCAAATAAATGTACATGTGATTATGACAAACATGCATTATTACATAGCTAATCTTTGAGACCTATATCAGAAATGGTAGTCTTGCTTTTTTGCTTTTGTTGTACAACTCCTGTAAGGTAGGTAGTTACTTGGATCCAGGATCCTTTAAAAATATTTTAAAATAAATCTAATAACATTCCTATTTGTATTAAGAGAACCTCTAAGTGGGTATGAGGTTATTGAAGCTATTCTTATAATATCAATCTCTTTGGAGCCTGTAGACATTAATTCTCAAAAGAACTTTGAGACCTACCTATGCAGTGAAATATTTTAGGCAATAAAGAATAGGATAAAATCTAAGGAATTTTCAGGCTACTAAAAGAAATTGTAAAATATTAATAAGTAGATAGATAAAACGTACTGGTTTCACTTACAAGTGTTTTTAGGGTATTATAATGGAATAATCTGAAAAGAATATGGTTATAGGATATCATGATAAAATAATGTAATAAACTTCTGAGTGCAAATGTCTAGCACTTTGTAAGAACTTCATAAATATTCTTGGATTCCTGGAAGGTTTGTAGAGGCAATAATATTTGCATTAGACATTAGGAATGAGGATGAGATCATTAGGAGGGGAGGGGATTTTTTAAGCAGAAGTATCAGTGTGAGCAAAGAATTCAAACTTTACATTTGAGTTTCAGTACTCTGGAGTGAATATTTAACTGGTGAGGAGAGGATCAAGACTCAAGAAGCCTATAAATATATGAGAAAATGTTTTGCATCATTAGCAATCAGAGAAACGAAAATCAAAAACTTCACTGAGATTCTACCTCACTCATGTCAGAGTGGCAAAAATGAAGAATACAAACAATAACAGATGCTGGAGGGTTTGTGGGAAGAAAGGAATACTATCACACTGTTGGGATTGCAAGCTTATACAATTACTCTGAAAAGCAGCATGGAGACTCCTCAAAAAAACTAGAGTTTGAACCTCATTATAACCCAGTTATCCCACTCCTGGGTATTTCTGCAAAAGAGCTAAAATCAGCATGCTCCAGAGACACAGCTACATCAATGTTTATAGCAGTTTAATTTACAATAGCTAAACTATGGAACCAACCCAGATGCCCATGGCTGGATGAGTGGATTAAAAAGCTTTTTAATGTATATATGTGTGTGTGTGTGTGTGTGTGTGTGTGTATACACACACACACACACACACACACATTGGAGTTTTACTTTGCTATTTGGCATTTGCAGCCAAATGGATGGATATTGGAAAAATTATGATGAGTGAAGTAGCCCAAACTCAGAGATTTAAGGGCTGGATATTTTGTCTCATATGTGGAAGCTGGAGTAAAATCAAAGACAGGTTGAAAGTTAGCTAAGCTCAAAAACATAAACTCAACATAGGTGAAATTTCACATAAGCAGGAGGAACCATAACTATGAAGGTGGGGGTAGCAGGGAGGGATGCAGGGAGGGGAGGGAGGTTTGTAGGAAAGGAAAGGAGAGGAGGGAGGTATTCAGAGGGTTATCAAAACTCTTGGGAACTCTCAACTCCCATGAGAAGCCCAGAAATACATAGGAGAGCAGAGAAGCTCAGAAAATTTAAAAAAATACACATATACATGCTTATTTCTATCTATAACATTAGGGTAAAGCAGAGGAGACATTCGAGCCGGGAGTGGTCAAAGTGGGGAGATCCTGGACTAGGATGGGCCTTAATTACTTTGTCAATATTCATGTATGCATGGATATGTAACAATGATTCCTTCCAATATATAAGACTATGTTGAAAGGATAAAAAAAATAAAGACTCAAAGACAAAGCTCGAGATGTAAACAAAGAACCAGATCATAGAGGACCCTGCAAGTCATGTTTGGATTTGAACTTGATCTTATAAAAAATGTGGTAAATTTTGAAAGGTGTTAAACAGATGGGTAGTTTGACCTTCTTTGTATTTTAGAAACCATTCAGTGACTGTTTCAAGAATGGTTTAGAAGAGATACAAGTAGAAGCAGGATGTGTAGCTAGGTGGCTGCAGGACCATGCACCATGGTCCATGCAGGAGGGGTTAAGGACTAGAACAAGGTTGTAGCAGTGAGTATGGAGAGGAAACTGAATAATGTGACACTGAAGCGTGAGATATTGTGTAACTCCGGTCAGGGTAATGGACTGGATGTGGGAAATAAGAGAGAAAGATGTCTTCAATGACACTTACGCATCTATCACAGAGACCTCAGTGAATGGTGAGGCAATTGACTGAGATCAGAAATACAAAAGGAGAAGCACATGGTGTGAAAATAGTGAGTTCCATTTGGGATTGCTATATCTGCAGTATTTCTGTGCCATCCAAGCAGTGATATTTCAGAGGAGTTGGGAACAGATTTATTGCTCAAATGGCATATCTTGGGCTAGAGATCTAGATTTATAAGTTACTAGCATGCACTTGGTACGAAAAGAAGAGAACCCTGTGGGGAGTTCCATCTTGGTGGTGCAGAATATCGTGTCAGCCAAGCCCATGTTTCCACTCTTCTCATTCTGGTTTCCTAGTTTTACATTTCGTATTGCCACATCCTGCAAATTTTAAATTACTTAGATAATGTCTGAAGCTTCTCAGAGAACTGAAGTGTTATGAAGTTTGCTCATGATAATTCTTAGATAAAAAGGCTTGTGATTGGCTCACTATAAATAGTATTAAATATAGTGAAATTGTCATTAAATTTTTCATTACCTGTGTGTCAGATCTTAGAATGTTTAGAAATTCCATTTGATGGCAAGTCAAGATTTTGATGGAAATTTTGATGGCATAGTGGCACTGTGAAAAAATATATGTTTTTTGAGAATGAAGAATTGCAACATAAATCTTAAATCTCCTCAGTGCTTAATGCTATTTTATATTATTTGGTGTTATGATATTTGTTCAGCTGATTTTTTATATGAATATGCTTATAAAACGAAAATAGGAATGTTCATGGATTTCTTTTTTTACAGAGATTCATACTGAGCTTTATCCTGTTTATTAAGTGAACTAATTTGTTCTACCCTGTTACCAATTTAAAAGCAAATTCTGAAGTTATTAAAGGTAATATTAACTAAGACCAGGCAAACACATTTTTAACTACAGTAAATGTCCATATAAAGGTTTAAGAACATTTTTCTTCAATCATTGAAGTAACTGAGTTAAGTATGTCTTTTCCTTACATTCCTACTGGCATTTATATAAGGGGCTTTCCATAGGTGTATGATGATGACAATCCACACAAACATTGCTTATTTCTAGGAAGTTAGCTTAGATCAGATATTTGGCTAGGCTTGATTTACATTTCCAAATTCAATTTTCCATGGAAAATTAAACCTTTTATTTAGGTGTGCTTTTATTCATTCAGTGTGTTCAACAAGTTGCACTATACTTCTGTATGTACCAGATACTGGGAGAAGATGCAGAGCAGTTAAAGTTTTGCCCTGAGGAACTTAGTTCAAATGGCAGAAGCAAGACAACCAGTTGTCCAAGAGCAAATCAGATAAGAGGCTCAAGTTTGTAAGAAGAAATTATAAAGTTTTAGTGAAGGACATAAAAGAAGACCTAACTAAATTTGAGAATTAAAATATGTTCATTTATTAGAAGACTAAAGCTAATAAAGATGTCTGTTTTCTCCACATAATCTGAAACATAAACTCAGTCAGACAGATGGGGGGTTATGTCTGTTTTGTTCATTAATGTATTGGTAGTGGTATCTCTGAAGGGGGTTTACCTGATACTTGCCTTCAAAATTCCATTTTAAAATACTTTTTGATGGAACTGGACAAGATGACCCAAAAATTCACTAAAGAAGCATAATATAAAGTAAGACCTGCCCTGCCACTAGGTGGTAGATTGTTAGTTCCAAAGATGGTCACAACACTGTTTCTCTTTCCACATGCTTTTTATGAATCCAACATTGTCAGTCTCCCATTGCAGTCTATTGAATCTTCTTTTGAATTTATTTGGACTAACAGAATACAGCAGAGATGTCTTCTTTAAGTGATTTATCAGGCTGGGACTTAAGATATCTGCAATTTCTGCCTTTGTTTTTGGAACATTTTTTTTACTTCTTTGAAAAGCCCCCCAAAAACTATATAGAAAGGCAAGTGTGGAAGAAAACTAAGGCTGGTTGATAATCCCAACTGAGTACCAAATACCAACTAGTGAATGAGGCTATTTTGGACTTTATTGTGGTGTGCCTGAGATAATACTATGGGAAGTAGAATATTGTTATTCAGAAAATCAGAAAAATGCCCCCCCTGCAAATCCACAAATTTTGTTGTGCAGCAACATACAACTGAAATACTAAATATGTTATAAAGCTTCAACAATTGAAACAGTGAAAATGGTACAGGAATAGACAAGTAGTCAAATTGAAGAGAATCGACAACCTCAAAATAGACCTCATTCATAAAGGCCCTGGTGTATAGCTAAAATGTCATTACAAATTTGGGAGAAGAAGGAAAGAGGAAATTAAGGAATGAGATATATTCATGAGGAAAAATTAAAATTAGATTCCTGCCTCCCATTATAAACAAAATAAAAAATGTTAATTAAACACTTAAATGTGATTAATAAGATGTTAAAACTGCCATAAGAAAATATTTCTGTAACTCTAGAATTAAAATAATTTTTGTAATAAGTCAAAGTTTAAATTAAATATTGATAAGCTTGATATATTAGTATTTAAATTTCTGTATCAGAAAATGTCAAAGTTAAAAGTCAAGCTAGGAACTAGAAGAAGATATTTGTCATGCATGGAATGGGAACTGATAAAGCATTTTTGCCCCTGGAGAACTCTTAGGACTTAAATAATAATAATAATAGTAATAATAAGAAGAAAATTAAAAAGAAAAAGCCTCAAATAAACTATGTAAAATTGGCAACAGAAGAGGAAAACCAAAGGATTTGTTGGTCCTTTTAACATATAATAAAGATACTTTTATGGCTTTATATATCAATTAAAAATAAATTTAACTTAGAAAACATATGTGGCCTCAACAGCAATTAAGAAATTGAATTTAAATATATAATAAAATTGCATCTAACAGCCATTAAATGTTAAAATATTAAACATAACAATATCAGATATCTAGGAGGTATAGAAACAATCTTTCATTCAATGCTGCCTGGAATATAAGTTGATTTTAATTCTTTGGGGGGTTGAGAACATCTGGTAAAGCTGAGGAAGTCCATATTACAATTTTTGAAATACCCAAGGAGACATATTGGAATGTTTGCTGCAGAACAGCTTATAGCAGTGAAAAGAATGAGAGATGACTTCTGTGTCCTGGTTACTGTAAAAAGGTCATCCTATCCAGTATGTTTTAGGCAGGGTGTGATGAGTGACAGTGATGGATTTGCAAAGTTTAATTTGACATGTCTTATTTAAGGTAAGCATGAGATACCAAGAGATGACAGTGAGATTGCAATTTTAGTTTGACATGAGCTTAAAAGAGTCATTTATATTAGAGATAAAAGTCTGGTAGTCAAAATAAGTTAGATAGTATATAAAGACAGGAACTAGATCAAATGAACTATGCAAAATATACAATGAAAGAGATTCAAGACAAAACACAGAATCATGACAGCTAATAGTCAAGAAAAGAAGCCAATAAATGGACCAGAACTGATTAAATGAAAGTATTTAAGATTATATTAGTAATTATGTACAAAGTGACAGAAAATATCTTGTATATGGTATAGTTTGTGAAACTTACATAGCACAGAGTTCTCACAAATACTAATAAAGGTGTATAAAACATTTTTTCACTAGGTCTATGAAGTATCTGTGTTTATTTGCTAATGTTATTTTTCAATGTTCAAATAAATGTTCTTAGAGAACTTTAAAAGTCCAAATAAAGGGTTAGCAATGCAACTGGGAACACTTGACTCCCATAAGAAGCCCATATATACACAAGAGGGCAGAGAGATCACAAAATTAAAAAATTAATACACATGTATATGTTTATTTCTATCAATAACATGGAGTAAAACAGAGGAGACATGGGAGTGGGGAGTAGCCAAAGGGGACGATTCTGGACTAGGAATGGCCTTAACTTACTTTGTCAATATCCATCTATGCGTGAATATGTAACAACAATTCCTTCCAATATGTAAGACTATGTCAAAACAATGAAAAATAATTTTAAATACAAAATATATTGGGGCTTGGCAGTTGTGACACTTGCACATGCTCAAGAACATGAGTTCAAACCCCAGCACCCACATATACAACTATGTGTCAGAGCAATGAGAGTTATGTGAAAAACTAAATAAAAATTGATTCTCTCACTCTCTCTCTCTCACTGCCCTTCTCTCTTTAAAAAAATATATATGTTACATATAATCTGTCTATAAGATTTGTCACAAAGTCTAAAGCTAATATTGAGATAGAAGAAATAGATCATGTCATTAACATTAGCAAATGTGAGTAAAGATATTATAGACCAATAAAAAAATCCAAATAAAGATTTGCATACAACAGGACAATATCACCTGTTATTTAATGTTAATAGAATTTTCTGAAATAGCCTGTTGGTATTGATGAAATATTCTCCTTAAAGGAAATACTCTATCAGAGAAGTAAAATAGTTCCAGGACATTGGCACTTAGAAATCTGTTTTGATGAATAATGTGCATATCATTTAAAAACTAATAACTTCTGTCAAATTACACCAATTTTAAAGATGAAAGTTTATAAAACTTGGTATAATAGCATTTTTAATTCATGGAGTGTTTGAAAAATTAGGAAACAATCTTGAAGTGCTGTTCATGTACGAAACTCTTATGTTGTATTTTAGAATTCTGTACTTCAAGGTCAGAGACTATTTTTTAAAGGTTCTTCTGAGGATTTCTTGTAAGCCTTGTACCACAAGAAACACTAATAGGCATTTTCATCACTAAAACATTTAATATGTCTCAATTGAGTATGCCAAAATTGTTAAGTGTTCATAGGCACAATTATTCTATGTTTGCCCTTTCATTCAGAGAATATTAATTACAGTTTATACTAGGTCTATAGGTACTGACATGATAAAGATGTGCATAATGCTAGTGGAATTTCTCTCCATGGAACAGCATGTCAATGCTGGAAAAGGACACATTTTGTTTATGTAGTTTCATTTATAAATATCATGTAGTAAAATATACAAATACAGATTGCCCAAATGAATCTCAAAATTTCAGTATTAACTTTGATATGTACATCCAGAATCCACATGGTATAGAGGGATGGACAATTATCTGGTCCTCACCTAGTTTCTAACTCCTGGGTTGTCTTAAATAGCATGTGTTTTGGTTTGTTGCTGTTATTGTTGTTTTTGCTGGGAATAGAACCCAGGTATAGTTTACCACTGAGTTATAGCCCCTGCCCTTTTTATTGTTTATTTAAAACAGAGTCTTGCTAAATTGTTAAAAGTCTCATGAAGTTGCTGAGACTGGCCTTGAATTTGGGATCCTCTTGGCGTCAGCCACCAGTATTTCTGGGATTACCGGTGTGTGCCACCATGCCTGGAATCTAGAGCAACATTTGACTTCCTTATTTCTTAGTAAGTTTGAATGTTAAATTTGGGCATTGGACTAGAATTAAATGATATCTAGTTATTTTTATGATCTCTAGGTGTTCACATACAAAAAAAATCTAGAAATCATCTATATACAAATACTTCCTGGAACTCTGGAATAAATAGTCATTAGAAATTCCATAAACAAAATACTTTCAACAATTGTACAATTTATTCTTTCTTGAGACCTTGGAATAATGGGTGGGTGAGACTGTTTGCTTCTTTCTTACTTAAACAGATATAAGGATGACCTGGTTATTTAGAATAGGGGAAAAGTTCACAGCGGTAGTTTTTGAGTCTCCTTACCTGGACACAGCATTTCAGGGTATTGAATGATTGCTGTAGATATTGGGAGGCAACGGGACACATTGGCCCCACTTCATTGCTTTCATGCAAGAGAACCTGACTTAGTTCATGAACCAGATTAAAATGAGAAAGGTAGGGAATTTGATAACAGCTCAACTATGTCTACTGACAAATTTGAAATACAAACTAATGAAGAAAATGAAGTCTTTCTCAAACCGTCTCCTATTGAAATGAGCTTCCTACAGACATCTGTTTTATTTAAAGATTGTTGGTATGTCTTCCTTTGTACCATACACATGCCCCTGAAAAATGTGCGTATAAACCAAGGTATTGAGATGGCATTCTTAATTTTTTAATTGAGTTCAACAGATATTTATTAAGTTTTAATTAAGTATCAGGTGCCATGCTTAGTCATAATGCCATTAAAAATTAATAATGTAAAAAAACTAATAATGTAATTTCTGTTCTTTGAAATCTTACATCCTAATGAGAATGAAATTATTCAGCTGTTTCCTGGATAGGCTTAGAAGAGCAGGCAGATTTTCTAAGGAAATTCATTCAAAAACCCTTTTAAGTTTAAATAATTTTATGGAATTTAAGTAAATTCTACAAAAATGCTATTTTAGATAAGTTATTTGCACCTATATGCAAAAGGCTATTTTGACATGTACATAAATCCCTTCACTTAATCTTTTTTGTCAGCTAACATTGATGTTTGAGCTGATGCATGTATCACACTAACCGCACTTGATAAAACATTAACAGTCTAACCATAGTATGGAATCTGTAATTTTGCTTTATTCCATTAATGAAATTAAAATCATATTTAGCCATTAAATCGGTCTACTTTTATTACACATAAAATATAATCAAGAAGCAAAGTTTTCAAACTTGTTTCTGTGGACTTTTGGAGAACACATTGGTATGTATTAATAATGTGAGAGCTTTATGCTGTTCTGAAATCACAGTTATTTCAGGAGTTACCTTATGCTAGCCTCTATGGGACAGGAAAGAGAAGATGTTGTCATCACTTTCAAAGAAATTTTACAGCAAATCTCTGAGTCTTTATTTCTAGCTGCTAGAAAAGAGTCATCAAAGTTAAACAGATAAAATATCTAGGAAATTCAGGGAAGGGATAAAACATTTTTGATTGCCACCAGAGGTAAAGAGAGGGATAAGGAGTTGTTGAAAAGGAAGTGTCTAAAGTGTGAGACAAAGAAGTAAGGACCAAACCTCAGGAGCACCTTGATATGTAAGGAAATGAGAAGGAAGATGAGCTTGCAAACAGTGGTGACCTGAGAAGGGGAACCTGGTGTCATTTAAGTGTGCATTGGGGATGAGCAACAGGGAGAGCAGAGCTTTAGCAAAGTGGTAAGGAAATTATTCATCCACTGTAAGCATCATTATTAGGGAAAAAAAGCTTAAGTAGGAAAACATTTTTCACTCTTCTTCTTTATTCTTATATGTGGTCTTATTTTAGCTTCTAGTTCTAAGAACAGAGCTAATCAGACTGCAGAATATTTTGAAGGCTTTTAAACATGAACCGATGGGTTTTAGCAGTTAGGACTGATGTAATATGGTAAATCCTAATGAGCAGCTTCTTCACCATATTATAAAAGACCTCATACTAATCTATAAATATATATATACCTGCAGAATAGAATTGTCACATTAAGCATCAAATAATGAGAACCTCACACAATACCCAGGCATCAGAGATTTGCAGTTTAGTAAGACTGTTGAGTTTCTGGAGTGGGCAGTAGAAGATATTGACTTTAGAGATTACCTACGTAAGAGCTAGCACAACTTTGTATGGGCTCAAATTTCAGTGGATTTGTACCAAAATAATGATCTATGCTAAATTAATAAATTCTAAATTATCTGAATTCAAACAAAGTTGAATATAATCTCAGTGATCCTAGGAGGCTGTATTATTTTGGGATCATTTTAAAATAAATAAAGATACTTGGGTTAAAAGACTAAGGAACCTGATCTGAGATCATGGTGTCAGGAAGTTAGGAATGAACTGGAAATTTGAATTTAGTTTCTTTCTTCAAAGACTGCACCTTCACTATGCTACACTGTGTCTGTCATTCTGTTGCACAATGAATTATGATGAAGAGTCTAAATTATATTAAATAAAGCTTTGGTGTTAATTGCACATTATTGTGTTCTAATTCTTTATAATTTAGTAACCCATGTTTGATATGGTAGAAATGTTAATTAAGAAGATAATTTGGTTATAAAAACCTGATTTTTTTCAAAACATTCTGAATAAAAAGGAATTAATTTAATCTATTGCAGATTAAACTACAAAACCACTGCTTGAATCTGAAATCTGGATCAAAATTCACTTGTAAAATTTATCCCAATTTAATTATTATGAGCTAAACTCACAGAAGTAGAAGAGTTTTGAAATTTTTATTTTGCCAATGTCTTACCCTATGTTCAATATTCTGTTTAAGGGTAGTGATATGCATTTGAATGGAAAATGGTATTTCAAAGTTAACTTCACAAAGTCTAAGGACCAGATGTTTCCTCAATGATTCAAAGCACTGAGATAGTAATACCTGGGTGCATATGGCAATGCAGTCAGTAATAACTCGGTGAATCTATTTTGGTTCAGAGCCAAGTGGAAAATAAATTAGGCAAATAATAAAGCCTTTCTGAGCATCTTCAATTGGTCAGACTACAAACCTCAGCATTATCCTTGAGGCCTGCCTCACTCTATAGTCCCAAGCTCTGTCATAAGGAAATCAGTATCAGAGCACCACAAGTCACATGAAGAACTAAATAAAATTGATTCTTTCTCTGTCACTGTCCCTCTCTCTTTAAAAAAAGAAAAAGAAAAAAGAAAAGATAAAAGGAAACACGTCCATAGACTGATGACTTCTCACATTATCACGTCATATGTAAATTAATGCTCTGCTCTTCTAACTGCCTCTATAATTTCCCTTGCTCACCTATTAAAAAGTGAGTCAGATTATGTCCTGTGTCGTTTTGTGACTGCCTGTCTCATCAGAGGAAATACTGAATCCCCACAACACACTACTCCCATCCAGTAATGGTCCTTGTCCCCACTGACTATACGCTGTATACTGCTCCAGATACCTTCACCTCTCATCTGTTCTTTGAAATGATTAAAGGACCCTCTCTTCTTTCTGTTCAGATCATCTTCTGGATAGTTGCTTGGTTTCTCCCCCTTATTTATTTCTGATCTTTTCTCATGTGTCAGCTTGTTAGTGAGGCCTATTCTGACCATCTGGACCCTAGCTACTTACTGAAATGTAAAGTTAATGAAGAAAATGAAGTTTGGCTGTTTGTTTTACTGCTGTGTCTCAGTGCTTAGTATAAAGCCATAGTAAGTGTTCAATAAATATTTGTTAAGTGAATAACTTAATGGTTGAGGATATGAATGACTGTCATATGTCATTTACCTGCCATGTTAAATCTGAAATAGGTAGTATTATCTCCAATTGATATATACTATAAATATATCAATCTGATAACCGTGGAGTTGTAAAATTGACTTACCACTTGTAGTTGATTATGGCTGATTAATTCTAAAATTCTTATTATGTGAAATGAGATAGCATCCATATCATTCCCTTATAAACTACAGTATTTCCTCAAGAATGAACAGGCTTTTCCAATGTTATTATTATTTTTTACTCACAGAAGTCTTCCTCATCTCATTAATTTAATAAATACTTATTAAGGACCTGTGGTATGCAGGCACTGATTTAGCCACTGGGACATTCTGATTAATAGGCCAGACAAATCTGTAGTGAAATGATACACAATTTAAGAAAAAATATTAGAAATGTGAATGCAAAGGAAAGAACTGAAAGGAGGTGATGAGGTAGGGAGTAACTAAGGACAACAGAGAGGGTGGAGTGCTTATAATTTCCATTTGCTCCCTTGGTCGGCTCTCTGCCTTTCTGTAAGCTGCTTTATTTTTCAGGAGGCTGATCTTTATAGACTGTGTCATTGGGTACTCCTGCCATTGGCTTCTGGTTATGTTTGACCATGGGAATCATGTGCAGATCTGAGAACTAACCGGCTGTATATTCCCCTGGATCAACCTTGCCAGGTCCCCACTAATTGGCAGTGAGTGTTTTTCTCTACATAAGTCTATATTCTTGTTGGGTGATACTCTCTATGTATCTAACTTTCGAGTTTTAGGTATTGCTCCTTCCCTTGTTTTCTCCTCTCTGAACTCTTGTGCTGCTGGCATACTACATTTTATTTGATATCATAAAAGTTTCTTTAACTTTTATGTTAGTAAAAAATAATCACATTACCTATACTTTATTAATGAAACTATATGAGTGTACCATGGTTTTCCTCTCACCCAAAATAGATAAATGCGTTTAGGAAAGGACTCTGATGAGTTAATAGATAATATGAATCTTGCAGAAGGCAGCCATGAGAATATCAGGGAAGAACATTATAGTCAAAGAGAACATCTGAGATAAAGGTACTAAGGTAGGAATGAACATCATTTGTAGAACTGATAGATTATGGCTCACGTGTAATAAAAAATGGGGATGGTTGTAAGAAATAAAGATGAGATATAGGTAGGTACAAGATATCCTACCTCAAATTAATGCCTTTTCTGTACTTAAAAAGAAGCTGAAAAACAAAGCAGGAAAAAATCTATCAGTAAAAAGTAATGTCTTCTATAGTGTCTTTACCTAATTCTGTTTACTTTTAAGTTTTGTGTGGAGTAAAAGAAAATTACCAAAAGTAAATTATTTACATTTTCATTTTTATTAGTAGCACTTTTTATTAAGTCATTTAAATATTATAATAAAAGTAAAGGCATGAAGAATGTAAATAATTAATAGGGCAAGACTTCTGCAAACCGTATTTGCTATGTACTCTAATAACATTAAGGGGAACCATTTATTCATGGAAAAGTAATTTGAAGATTAAGTTTATATAGCAGTTTATTTTTTAAATCTATCTTCATTCCTTTCTTATATCTGTGAGACCAAAATAACTTCCTAATACACACAGATTTTCCTTAGCATCATTTTTGGTTATTGCCTCATCTCTCATCTTTACATTTGGTCAATTTCATTTGCATCATCTATGCAAGAAGAAATTAATTTTGTAGACTTCTTTTTTTACCTTTTTTTGCCTATCTTATCACTTATCACTGTCACTCTTTGTATTCACATATTTGGAATAATATTTTCAGTCTCTTGGTCTTCCTTCAGAAAGTGGATTCTTGGTTCTCTGTCTGACATGTGAAATAACATTCTGAAAGATATTGTTACTACTTAAAACATTTTTGTTTCTGGTAAATGCATTATCTTGATCCAAAAAGTGGTTTTGGTGGCAGATAGCAACTGGAATACAGCCTGCATGTATTTGTTGCTCAATAAATATCTGCTGATGGAATGAAGGCTTGAGAACAGTCTCAACTATAAAGAGATGAACTTAATACTGCCACTTACTATGTGGCACTGGGGCAGAAATTTAGCTGACCTATTCTGCAATTGCTATCAACCATGAACTTATGAAAATAATGGCATTTTCCATTTTCATTCTAAGAATTAGATGACATAATGCATGCAAAGATGTTGTGCATAGAGTCTAGCATGTATGAAGCACTCAGATGTTACCTGTTATTTTAAACATTTAATTATCACATAACCCAAAATAGTACATTTTAACAGTAAATTTAATTGTAAAATTTTAGCAGGGTTTATTTATTGTCAAATTGTTCATCAGAAATACTCCTTATAAATTTTAATTTTTATCAAGTGAGGTTGTGGAAAGTGGAAACCTTTAAGACACATTTATATTTAATACAGCTATAAGTTCAAGAATAGTGATGTTACCATTTTTCTTTCTAATTCATGAATGGCATAACATTTTGATAAATAATGGAACTATAACCTTGCTCCCAACTAGACTGAAAATATTGTATGTATGTTTGTTTCTTAATTACATCTGTTTTAGCATGATTATTCCATAGATTAACTTTGATACTAATTAAACAATATCTGTGTTAGACAAGATTGTAAAAAATGTAAATAATCATCCTCTAAAATAGCTGTGCATGTATGTATATGTGTATAAATACTTTACAACAGAATTTGAATATTAAAGGAACATAGTATTATAAAACATTAAGTTCTTCATCTACCAAAGAGACAACTTATGACTTTATAAGGTTTTTATTTACTGGTCCCTCTTTCCACCTGTACTTAATCCATGAAGGTATAATTTCCATCCCACCTGTCATAAAGCTATAGTTTCATTTTAATGTAGTGCCTCTTATTGGAACAGGTAAAGATATTACCTTAATGAAAACAGAGAATTCTCAGTAGAAGCATAGAATTTTAGACCTGAAAGCTATACAGGGACATGGTACTTTAAAACTCCCATTGCTTTTTTCTAATACACCTGTATAATGAAGCAATTTGCCTAACTTTACAAATGTTGACAGTAAAAGAGCTGGAATGGGACCTTAATGAAATGCAAACCTCTCTTTTTTTGATCATCATTCTTTTTACTGCACTGTGATTTTGATATCTGGTATTCTGAAATCTTTATGTAGTGAGATCACATCCATTTGAGCTGTCTTTCCTGGACATAGCCATGATGTTGTTCCCAATGTTTATACAAGATCATGGATGGAGGTGTTTCTCCTTCACAGTCCTCATCATTAGCACACATCTTTGTCTTTCAGTGTTTTGAAACATGGCTCACCTTGCTTCCCTCCCTATCTCTCATGGTTCCCTTCTCCCCCTTTCCCTCTCCCT